>BQNB010165953.1:0-14162 GCA_026074375.1 Tanacetum coccineum | reverse complement strand
CTTGTGTTGTGATTTTTTTTGTGATTTTTAAAGGACAGTTTGCTCCAGTCCTTGCTTACTAAAAGTGCACAAGAGTCTAGAGCTAATTTGATATTCAATGAAATATATTTAGGATACAAAAGTACGTTTGTATTAAACATCAACGATACAAAAGGTACAATGATATATGTCTTTGTGACATTGCATGTCTATATGACATTGCCGGGACATTTTGGAGTGATACTATAAAATAGTATTTACAATGATCGAATGGAAATCCTACCAATGCTAACATCATGCCAACGCTAAACGTATGTCACTATTTGAAAATGATTGCTTAATGATTCAAATAAGTGTTAACTAGTAATCTATGTGATCTAGTGGTTATGTGTTTCCCAGGGTAACACAACACTAAGTTATCATATTTCCGCATCCTTATCATCGAGATATTGATTTGATCATATTTTTCAAATATTTCATCGAGAATTTTCAAAGCATGATCTTGTGATGTATGAACTTCATGGTTAATGTGGAAGATGGTTCTTACTCTGATAATTCTTCATTTCATCTTCTACAACATACAACAACAACATATCTACCTTTCACAAGCATGACATCTTCAACGAATCTTATAATGACAAAAGATTCTTTCAACCTTCACAAGAATGATAGCAATCATATTTGTTGGTTTGAGGGAGCTTATGGGTTATTTTGGGGGAGTATGTTTGGTTATAAAGGAGAGAAAAGAAAAAATTTTGATTTCAATTTCATGGACTTCAAAGGATATTCTTCACCCGGAGCTTATTTTGGAAGCTTATATGATCATGATGTTCACGTTGAATCATAATCATCATGAGGGGGAGAAAATATAAGCTTAGTATATGAAAGGGGAGAAGATATAAGCAAGAATATATAGGACAAATCAAGATAATAGGCAAAACAAAATTGAAGCTTAAAGAATTCATTGTGTTTTAAGTAGTTTGATCGAGAAGATATATTTTATCTTCATGATTGGTGAGGATTAAAAGAAATGAGAGAAAGCAAAAACAGAATGAGAAAATGTATATACTATTGGTGAGGATTGAAAGAAAAGAGAGAAAGCAAAAACAGAATGAGAGATATTTTGTTATTTTCTTTTCTTATTGATATGTTTCGAGGTTACATCATCAAATGTTTAGAAAAAGTTGTAGTGTTTCATCAAGCTTAAAGATCGATCAAGATAGCCGGTTCAACATTTGCATGAGATTACTTCAACAATATCATCATCATCTTCAACAACAAGTCTTTCAAGAAAAAGTCTTCACAATCAAGATCATTACTTCAATATTCAAGAGATGGATATGTGATTGAGGGGGAGCTAAAAAGAGTATGAAGATTCAAGGATAAAGTCAAGTGTTCAAGTCTTCTACAAAGCAATGCTCAATCAATATCATCATTTAAGATCTTTCATCAGCAACATTATGTGATTGAAATCTACATCAAGATCAAGTTCAGAGATAAAGATTTCATACAAGCGTTAAAAGAATCAAGTTGCAAAAGAAGATCAAGTTAGCTTTTGAGAATGCTGATTTTGAGTTCAAGAGTAGAGTTGATACCTTCATAGATAAAGAAATCTATCCTATTATATAAGGGGAGAAAATTATATCGGGAGAGATATGCTACAAGGTCATCCTCAGCTTTCATAAAGAATTCTCAGCGTTTTCGAGCTTCAAAGGAAAAGAAAATGACGAACTACTTCAGAATAAAGTGTTCAAGCATAAGGAAGAAGTCGTCATCAAAAACACAATAAGGATAGTTCCAAAGTAGATCATTTAGGGGGAGAATGTTAAAAATAAGGAAATAATCTACTTGTAAGCACTATTATAAAGTGCAGGGGATAATTGTGTCAATTTAGGAAAGTTTAGTTAACAATCTAATAAGGGTATAAATAGGGTATTTATGCCAAGATTAGATGTAACAATTTCATTTAATCAAAAGGCAAGTTAGGTAATTCTCTCTCTAAACACACACACTAATTACACCTTCACTTTCACACACTAGTCATCAATCAAGATCTATATGCTTAATACCTTATAATAACCATATTATTACAGAAAATGATGACCAAGGGGCTGATTTAAAATTGATTCAAGAATCGTCCCAAAACGCGAGATTTAGGCCATTTTACACGTACCCGATAATAATACCAATTAAAGTATGCATAATAAATGGCTATGGGATCAAAAATCAAAGATCATAAGACCCTCTTAAGGTCGAATAATTTAAAAAATAAGCCCTAGGGGCTATTTTAAAATTGCTCTTTGATTCCATCAAAAACATGTGTTTTAGCCGTTTTTACGCATACACGGTAATCATATGACATCATATGATGGCTCGTGATACCACTATAGGTGATTTGACATATCAATAACATATTATAAAATGAAAAAATGCCATGGATCAATCACCTATAACCAGATCCATAGAGTCATATGATTAATCAATATATAAATAACAATGGTTATGCCTTTGAAGCGTGATCGGTAGAAACAAGTGGTGACAATCACCTACACACGATTTACCCAAGAAACACAAGTGATCAATGGAGATCACCTCTATGTTGATACACACTACACTTCCTTGTATACCCCTTTGATGCTAGTCAATAACCCCGTAACCTTGGAATGCACCTTGAATAAACCAGATTCAAAGTGATAGATCAAGAAAAACACAAACCCTAGATGGGTTTAGTTTTGTGCCATACAAAAGAATGATAGGAGAGAGGCAGAGATAATTGGTAATCAGTTATTGTAATTTCTCAGTCAAAATAATTACCAAAAATAACTTCTTATCCCTTCCCTAATCTCTAAGGCCGACCCTTATTATGGGCTTGAATGGGCTCTTCCATTTATTTTTCAAGTCCAAAACTAAGTACTTTAATTAGTTAATATAAGCCCGATAGTGATCCCGAGTTCCGTTTTGTATTTTTTTTACTTTGGGCCAGATTTCAGGCTAATTTTGGGCTAGTTTTTTTTTACTTTGGGCCAGATTTTGAGCCAGATTTTATGCGAATTTTAGGCTAGTTTGTCAAATGTGTATATACTCCAACAATTATAAACCGACTCAAATTAGGAAACATACCAAAAAACTAATGTCAATCCAAAAACGAATTTACGAAACAAACCTTAAAGTTTAAGTCACTTTCTAACAATCTCCACCGTGACTTCAACTCCACCACATCTTCTAAACCAAATTCAGTATTCCAAATTTCAAATTCTAAACGCTAGAGATATAGCCGAATTCCAAACGAACGATTGATTCCTAAAAGCAATCCAAAACAAAATTGATCCAAAGCAAACGCCGATGACTTCAAAACAAAAAATCAAACGTCAACCGACAAATTCAAAACGGTCAACCAAACAAACAAATCGGCTCAAACGATCTTCTACAAAGACAATCAAATTCAGGCAACCAACTTCAAAAGCCCGACGAACGAATGCCCAAAATTAACAAACTAATAAATTCCAAACGATCGAACAAACTTCAAACGACATGATAATTATCAAGTCTTCAAACACCAAATCGAACTTTAAACTCCATATATCAAATTCAAATGACCCACTTATTTGATAAGTATTACGGTCCAAACTTCAGACTTATTATCCACGTATCAAACAAAATCAAGTTAATAAATAACTTGACAGACGGATTATAATGAATCAAACGCCTCAAATATTTATATTGATAATAATTCGAACGACCCACTTACATAATAAGAATTACGATCCAAATTACGAATACAAATAACAAACTACATCAATTGTAGAGTATCTTCAAACAAACTATCACTCAAAAAGTAAGATTCTTGAGCACGACCACAACCCAAACCAATCGAAGCCAACCCAAATTTAATTCCAAGTGATTTCAATTTTTCTAAATTCTAAGACACAAATAAGAAAAGCTCTTAAACAATTGACGATTTAACTTAACATCAACTTATAGGGGTGAGAAGAAAAACCGAAAAAACCGAAAACCGAAAACCGAAAGCGATTCGAACCGAAAACAACCGAACCGAGCTAAGACGAACCGAATTTTCCAAAACCGAACCAAACCGAACTACTAATTCGGTTCTCGGGTTGGATATGAGTTTGACAATCTGAACCGAAAACCAAACCGAAAACCGAATTCATATAAATATATATATATATATTTTATTTTTTATATATAAATATCATTAAATTTTTATCATAATATAAAAAAATACTTTTTATGCTTGAAATAATTATTTTTTGCTAAATATCTATATAATTAATAATTTTTTAAAAATAAATAGTGAAATTCGGGTTATTCGTCAACCCGAGAACCGAACCGAATTCAAATACGGTTTTCGGTCCGGTTTCGTTTTCGGATTGACCCAAAAAGAAAAATTTAACCAAACTAACCGAACAACCCGATAACTGAACCGATCAACACCCCTAACTTATACCTCTGTATAAGGCCCAATATATAATTCCAATGGCCCAATACCAAACTCAATACGAATTACCAAACTGTGTAGTTTACAAGCAAGGCTTTTTGTCATGGAATCGCGTTCTCACTGTGACATCGTTTTTGTTTTTGTAAGATCGAGATCGTAAGATCGAATCGAGATCGTAAGATCCTACCAATTTGTCATGTTTTGTAAAACAAAGATAAACGAGTCAAACTGTTTTCATTTCTACACAACTTCAAATATAAATTCATATAATATCCTTTTAAATGTGTCAAAGATCAAATTTGAAACACTAAAGTAAAAGTAAAACACAATTTTTCACATTATTTTTATTTCGGCTTATATTTCATAAGCTTCAATTTTCTCGCTTATTTTGAGACTTGTGGGTTTATATAAGTTTATTACGATATGATCAACTAATATAAATCCATAAGTCTCAAAATAAGCTAGAAAATTAGGTTATTGAGATATATAGCCGGTAACATATAAGCCATAAGATGCATATAAGCAGAAAAAAACACCCCTTAGGTATAGACTTTAATTAGGTCTAAAAAATGAAACTTCAATGGTTACTTTTTAGACATTAGTAAATCTCGTTTGTTTTTTGGCCTACGCAAGTGAGATGGGCTCAAAAGATAGAAAAATGAAGGAAAAAAAATAGAAATAGGTGAACTCGGATCGCGTGACGATCTTACGAGTTTACGTGCGATCCCACGATCTCACATACGATCCCACCTCATATGCAATCCTATGCCGATCTTACACGATTTTAGCTAATAAACACGTAACATCATACGATCTTACGAGTTTACTCGCGATCTTGACCGCCTTGCGTACAAGAACAAAACTTGACGACCGACTTTAAAACCAAATCCAAACAATTTTTTTTCTTCTTAAGGGTTAAACGGACCTAGCTTGGATACCACTTGTTGGTAATTCAAAGACGAAACAAACAAACAAAATCAAACAAATGAAGCAGAAGCTTTTATTCAAAATATCAAACTCTAATTCCAAAAATACAAAGAAAATTAATGTCATTAGCCTCTATTTATAGGCAACCAATGACCTAAACTTATAAAATCCTAAACAAACTCACATTAGGAAACACACCAAAAAAAACTAATGTCAATACAAAATCGAATTTACGAAACAAACCTTAAAGTTTAAGTCACTTTCTAACATGGAGCAATCACTTCTGGAATTCCCGTCTATTTGCTTGCTTACTATACTGAAAATAATTTGAACATGAGTTGGCTCCGCCGCAATACGCGTCCGTCTGATATTTATTTAATACTCCCTCCGTCCCAAAATTATTGTCCCTCGACAAAAAAGTGCATTTACTACTGCTTTCTTTTTCTTACTTTTTGACAGAATGACAGTTTTACCCATTAATTAAAGTCTTCTTTAAAGTTTGTAATAATAATTTTAAACAAGGGTAATATAGTAAACTTGATCAAACTTCCCTATTTATTTTTAGTATTGGGCAATTAAATTGGGACATCCCAAAATGAAAACGTGAACAATAAAAATGAGACGGAGGGAGTAACAATCTGTGAAACATGATTGTATCGTAACAGAAGTATGATCGAAAATGAAGAAATAAAATATCCTCTAAACCACTCAACAAATAAATTAGTTTGACCTGGTGGTGTTATACTACAGAAAAAAAAAATCATTTTATTATTTTTAACTTAAATTTATAACTACAAAAAACTACATTAAAACTTAACATTCACGATTACAAGTATTGACATTAAAATTGTGTCTAAACAGTGGCTAACAAATAAAAATTACAAACGCTTTGGTGACCAGCAGGCCCATTCACAGTCATGGCCCCACCATGTTATGATGGAGTTTGTGACGTCTTGCTCTAAATCTCCATCACAAATTAGTCTCGCACCAAACTCCTTCACTTCAACACCGCTATCCTCATCGAAACAGAATGTAACAACATTCTTTGCTTCCTTCCATTCACTTGTATTCCACGTATAATGTAACCATACCATATATGACTCGATTTTTATTGGCATATCTTCAAAACGTTTTCGTAGATAGCAACCTCCTAAAGAAGATCCATCAAAGTTCTTTATAGAGTATCCAATTGATTCGCGAGGGATTTTTCTCTTAAAAACAACGCAAGTTCCATGTCCCCTAAACTTATCATAACACCAATCTGATGGCAATTGAACTTCTACATGATTTCCCATACTTTTATTTCTAAACCACTCAGGGATGCTATTTCCATGATATAGTATATCCATACTCTCAATGGAACTTCCTGGACAACGTAACAATTTACATCTGTTATCCTGGATACCCGCGTACTGGCGGAAAGAAGAAAATCGGTTTGTAGAGCCTAGGGAAGTTATAGATGAGTCGAGACATTGAGTCCCCGATATGGTCAACTGGCTATCAATGGCAACATTCGTGAACAATTTTGGACATGTTCCCCTAATTGAACATAAGGAGGTGCAATCACGTGCATTTAACCAATGCAGGCTAGGTGGAGTTTGTGGAAGACTGCCCAGGCTTCTTGCAACCGTTAACATAAAGATATCTTAGATGAGAAAGTTGAGTCAAACTTCCAGGCAAGCTAGTAAAATTGTTCCCTTTTAAGTCTAGACGTTCTAGACATGATAAAGCTCCAATGATTCAAGCATTGTTCTAAATTGAGTAGCCTGATTCAACGTATGTAAACCTGCAATGAAACTGATCTTTGGGGATGTTGGTTCCATATGAAACGAGGGATTGAAGTCCACCATCTAGACCAAAAGGCTTCAGGCACTTGGTTGACATTTAAGCAACTTGTAGCCCGTCTGCAGTTTGTCATATTTAAGACAAGTCTCCTGAGCATTCCAATTGATGGATGAACTGTAACCAAATTAACACAACCTTCAAGATCTAGCTCTTCAAGATTTGTAATCTCTGAGAAGTCAGGGGTGGTTGTTAGGTTGCAACATTGCCTTAGCTTTATGAATTTCAACCTCATAAAACGCTAACAACAAAAACAAAAAGGACATGGTTTAGACACCTTAGGTGTTAGACAGGAAATATAACATATGACAAAGTAATTATATTAGACCTTAGGTGTTGTCCAAAGATGTTTTTTGTGGCTGTACGACAGGTCGATGGAAACAATGTTTTCCGGATAAAAATATGAAGGTAAGAACTCTAAAGGCAGTCCATGCCAATAAAGCAACCTTAATTTATTGAACAACAAATCCAATCTTCCAGAGAAGTTTACTGCAAATGGCTGCCATATTTTAAGGATCCGCAAATTTTTCATACGTGTAAGAGCTTGTCCATCTATGAGAATATTTTGACAGTTCTTCTTTCGCATAAGGACTAGAACTTCAACTTCTTCTGTTACCTACATACAAATAAAGCATCATCAGATTCTACTTTCTTTTATTAAAAATAAAACAACAAAGGCAATTGCTTATACTCATACCTTGTTTACATTCGGTACATCGTAATCCTCTGATGAAATCCACAATCTTCTGTGATTCTGCGCGAATTCTTCACGTATAATTTCCCTTGCCATGCTTTGAATCAATTCATGCATTTGAAGACAATATGCATATACTGTTATTAGGCACTTATCCGCTAGAACTTCAATAATAGCATTTGCAGAACAATGACTTCTGTCTAGTACACTTGCAACATAATCTTTATTTTCCCCAATGAAGGCACATGCAATGTCAAGAAACATTTCTTTCTGATCAGAGGCTAGCCCATCAAAACTTGGTCGAAGTTTTTGTACTATCTCTGAATTAGGATATGTTTGGAGTCTATCCAACTCGCTTTTCCAAACATACACAGACTTATCATACAATAGTCGACCAAAAACTTTGAGAGCCAAAGGGTGACCTTGCAAATATTTCACAATTTGGGAAGCAAATACTTCAAAATCTTCTGTAGGATGCCTTTTACCAAATGCATATAAACTAAAGAGCTCAAGAGCTTTACAATCATTCAAAGTCTTCATATCATAAATTACATCCACTTTATGAGACCTTAGTAATTGTTTGTCTTTACCAGTGAAAATAATAAGACTTCCAGGATAAAACCAATCAGGTGAACCTGCTAGTGCTTCTAACTGCTCCACACTATTCACATTATCCAAAACAAGCAGGATCCGCTTACATGCCATTCTTTGCTTTATCACCACAGTTCCTTCACCAACACTTGATATCTTTAGATCTTCTGTTTTTAGGATCTTGCCTATCATTTGCATCTGGACTTGAGTTAGGCCTTGCCGTTTTTCGACTTCTTGGACATCATCACAAAAGCAACTTGCGTCAAAGTGGGTGTGCATCGAGTTATAAATAGCTTTAGCAAGAGTAGTCTTTCCTATTCCACTTATACCACATATTCCAATCATGTTAACCTTATCTGACCTTGCAAAGCGTGACAAGTCTAATTTGTCGAAATGGATATCTATGCCAACCAGGTTTTCACCAACATGCAAGAGCCCGTCAGAAATTTTTTTGAGTACGTCTTTGGAGATGCAATCGATGAACTTGTACTCATACCTGTTATCCATAAAAGAGAAAGAAAAAAACTACAATGTTAATCTTTAGTAATAGAGATGTTTGTGAGTAAACAACCAACATAAAAATAATCGCACGAAACAAGAAATTTACCCATTTGTCATGTCCTGGAGATCCCATCCAGATAAGTTAGCTGCCGTGGATAAAGCTTCTCTCCATTTATCCACCTCTGTTCTATTTGAAAGTTCATGTCTGGCAAACGCTTTTGCGTAACTCCTTTTTTGTTTCCTCACCACATCAGGTTTGGCATCATAAAAGATAATCCGAACCTCATGTTTGGGATCTTCAATCTGCTTGCACTCAAGTATTTTGACAAGTTCTTGTAGACACCATGATGAAGAAGCGTAATTTTTGGAGAAGATAACAATCAAAAACCTGGATTCTTGAATGGCTTTATAGAGATGAGGAGATATCTCTTCTCCTTTTGGCAATTCGTTATCGTCTCTAAATGCGTGAATTCCTTTTTGCCTGAAGTCGTTGAACAAATGATCCATAAAACTTTTCCGAATATCATCACCTCTGAAACTTACAAAAACATCATATTTCCACCGATGAGGAACGGACGTAGTAGCCATTATCAATGATGAGATCGAGCTGTGCACACAAGTAAAGATGATCAGAAAGAGTAGGCAATACAAGAATTCATGACTAAGCAAATGTAAACGACATCACATGATATGCTGATAGATCAAATTATAATGTGACTCTGATATACGAGTTATACCTTATGTTACATTTGAATCATATGCGTTAATCACTTTTAATGCTTTAGAACAATAATAACCACACAGGATTTTTTTTAAAGATATAATCACATAGAAGATGAAATGCAGTTAGAAAAAGAGTAAAGGCATCTAACTGGGTTGACTCCAAAAGTCAATTCCACATGTCCAAATTACACTTCTAGTCCCTAGGTTTTTAGTACTATGCAATTTCTTGTTGCTACGTTGGCCTTACAGAAATTTTTAGTTGCTACATTCACAATTATCATCGGTTTTATTCGAAACTAGTTTAAGGCGACAGGGACGGACTTGAACTTTTTTGTGGATGGGCGAACTTAAAAAATATTTATTTTAGGGGGCCCGATATACACTACTATAAAAATTTTGTATAAAAAATTGACTAAAATCATATATAAAAAGTTATAAAATATACATAGGGTCGAAATTTTGAGGGGTCACAACCCTCCTCGGTCCCTTCTAAGTTCCATCCCTGCACACAAAGGCACTCAATTCATTCGGTTGGCCAGGTACCCAACCAAGCCAAAAGATGGGGAGGGGACACATTCGGGGTTGACCATTAAGAGTTGTCTAACGGGCTAGAATTGATTGACAATACATAAAGAAGAAATGTGTATTTAACTTAAAAAATCGTTTTAGGTTTGAGTTATAAATCTTGACTACATATAAACAAAGCTAATTTCCTCTACTATAATGAATGATAGTTTCAAACAATTGTGCGTTTATGTTATGAGATTGTGAATAACTAATATGCCATATTATTAATTCAAAAGTTATTAAAATTAACAATAAGCATATTAAACTCATTATATTAGTTATATGTTATTTTGTTATTGAAACATCTAATTTAATGTTATAATTTATGGTGCAATTAGTGTATTTTTAAATTTTATTTTAATAATTACTAATAATAATAGAAGGTGTGTTAACTTAATCTTTTAAGACTTCTAAAGATACAAGGTCACAAATACATATATTATAAAGTATATTGCACAAACCAATAAACCACAAAATCAACAACTTAAGCAATACAACTATAAATGCATATTGCACAATTAACTTATGGAACAACATATGTATTAAACACCTTAAATTAATATTAAAGTAATCATTAAAATACCTTTTAAATACAATTAATAAACCAGTACAATCAAAAAAGCTATTAAAATAAATTTGTAAATACTCTCTTTAAACATACTAAAACATTATTGAAATAAAAATTAATACAATCTATTTTGTAAAAAAAATTGGTGGATGTTTATACTCTTTACTATTTGCTTTTTACTATCTACTTTTAACATAATATAGTTTGTCATTATTTGAAGTTATTAACACCTAAAATTCCCGTCTTATATAAAGTTATTGTAAAAAACACCCATTATTAACACTCATAGTTTGTCGAAAAATTTAATAAAAAAATACCCGCAATAGAGAGTTACCATGCTAGTAAACACAAATGCGGAAACAAAACAAATTCATAAATAAAAACATAGTTGAGGAGAGGACTTACAATTTTTTGATCGGTTAAGAAACAAGCACAAGATATGAATGACTATCGAAAATGAAATGATAATTCTACTCATGTTAGAAGTTAAATAATGCAAGTACGTTGACCTCAAGTCAACTTTATATTGATACTAGGTATTCTTTTTGGCTACGAACAGCCCAGGTGCGGTTCTACTGCGGTTCACAAGTATTCTTTTAGACGGGCATATGTTGTTTCTAGATAAAGAAACTCAATATAGTATATAACTGTATAAGTGTCTCCTTAGAGCACATGGTATCATGGCGTCCCCTTTTGGGAAGCTTTATGATGCCGTTATAACTCAAGTCATGATACCGTTACCGCTTCAAGTTACAACTGAAGCCATGGCCATGACATACGCCATGGCTTGGTTGTGTGTGTCTGCGTATCTTTTTTTGTTTAATTAAAGCTACGTGTTTGTGGCTTCAAAATACGTGTTTTGCCTTGAGTTATGAGGGAGTGAGCTTTCTAAGGTGTGAGTAAAGAGGTGTTAAACGGAAAAAACCTAATATGACATAAGGTGACACTAAAAAATGTTATAGCTTGAGCTATGTCAACTTGTACTCTTAGTTTTTACACATTACAACCCAAAACAGTCAATATTGAAATCAAACTGGACATGTATATATCCGCTGTTCAAAAAAAAAAAAACTGGACATGTATATGTACGTAACCAATCTTAATTTTTGTCGTGTTCAAATATAATAAAAAGGACCGGAATATTTATAAGAAAATAAACTCTTCAAATATAATGAAAAGAAATGGGGAAAATAAGAATCGTCCATAAGGATGGCAGTTTCTATTTTGGTCGTAAAATCTCGTCCCTATTGACTGTATGCATAGCCATCAAGATGTTCACACATATGAAAATTATGTCTTTGCTCACTTTATAAAGTCTAAGGGTGCGCTTGGTTCAAATAAAGGAATAGGAAAAGGAAAAACAAATTATAGTAATTAAATTATTTCATTACATTAATGTTGCTTGTTAAAATATTATAAGAATGAAAAATAAATATTTTTTTAACCTTTTTCTAGATAAAAAATAAAAAACAAATAATATTAAACAAAATAAAGACGGTTAACATGAAGCATCATGAATTAAGATTGTATCAGCCATCTCGAAAATTTGCATCATTGTAATTTATGCATTATTTAGATTTATGTATGTTAGAAAATTTGCTTGATTGCAATTTATGATTGTAAGGAACATGAAAAATTGCATGATTGTAATTTATGAATGTAACGAACACGAAATCTACATATGTATTTGCATGATTGTAAGTTATGTTCCTAACATACATAAATCTTCATAATAAAAAATCTATATAAAAATTAATATTTATATTTTAAACATTTAAGCAAACATACAATTAAAAATATTTAATCCCTCGTGAAGAACAAATATAATAATTGATATCTTACGGATTAATATTTAGAACTTGCACAAATTTAGGAAGAGTGGGATCATGGGAAAAAAATGCAAGTAGGTAATCAATTATCGATACCTCCAATTTAATGAGTAATGGAGTATTACCTACTTTTAAAAAATAAAGCATTGCATTATAGAAAACCAAGCAACACTTTTCATTATAATTACATTTTCTTACTTAATAAAACCTTCAACCAAGCACCCCTTTAGTATTAGTAATATTTCTTTTACATTTAAGTATTACAATTTCATAATAAAATTGGCTTAACAATCTTATTGTTAGTAAATTAAAACCACTACTCCCTCCATCCCATTTTTATTGTCCACGTTTTCTTTTTGGGCTGTCTCATTTTAATTGTCCACTACTAAAAATAGATAGGTAAGTTTGATTAAGTTTACTATATTACCCTTTTTTGAAATTAAAATTACAAACTTTGAAGAATAATTTAATTAATTAGCTAAAGGTAAAACTGTCATTCTGTCAAAAAGTAAGAAAGAGAAAACAGTAATAAATGCACTTCTTAATTTGTGTGTTTTTTTGTCGGGAGACAATAATTTTGAGACGGAGAGAGTATTTGAGATTGACTTTTGTGTCAATAACATCACACAAAGTATTTTCACCATACCATCAATCTACCCTCAATTGGCTAAACAATCTTAGGGTGTGTTTGGTGTGAAGGTGTAGGAATCAAGGAATGAGTTTGATAGTCATTATCATCGTTTGGTTTGTGGTTTAGAATCAAAAATGATACATTTTTTAATGATTTTTTTTTGTTTTTTACTCTCTCCGTCTCAAAATTATAGTCCACGTTTTCTTTTTGGGATGTCCCAATTTAATTGTCCACTACTAAAAATTGATAGGAAAGTTTGATCAAGTTTACCATATTACCCTTACTTGAAATTATAATTACAAACTTTAAAGAAGACTTTAATTAATTAGCTAAGGGTAAAACTGTCATTCTGCTAAAAAGTAAGAAAGAGAAAGCTGTAATAAATGCATTTTTCTTAAACTGTGTGTTTTTTGTCGAGGGATAATAATTTTGAGACGGAAGGAGTAGCTTGCAAGTTGTAACTAAATTATTTTAATATCAAAAACTAGTATGCATATATAAAATGGGTCCCGCCTTTACCCATACTTTACATTTCATACCAAACACAATTAATGAAATAAACATCTTTAATCTCATATCACCCTCTAATGAAAGTCATACCTATAGTGATTCCCGATTACAAACCAAACACACCCTTATTGTTAGTAAATTAAAACCACTATTTGAGATTGACTTTTGTGTCAATAACATCACATAAAGTATTTTCACCATACCATCTACCCCCAAATCGTCAAATCAATGTTTTGAAACCCGGTTCGACCCGGCCGCGTCAACCGAACCGGGTCCGGTCGAAAAAACGGGTTAAATTAAACCGGGTTTTATATTTTTGAAACCCGGTTTGACCCGCCGGGTTT
>BQNB010165952.1:0-14162 GCA_026074375.1 Tanacetum coccineum | reverse complement strand
TAAAATAGTCCATAATAAATCTGATTCATAATTATTAGTCATGTTTATATTTTATTTTCTGAAAATCCCTTTTGTTTTCTATAAGTCCAACTTAAATAAAAACAAATATAAACACGAAACTAATACCATAAACTTATTCAAAAAACACACTAACAATTAATTCATGCAAATATCAATAAAGATCCTAATTTCTAATAATTATAAAAATATTGTAGTATATTCATCATAAGGCTCCTTCGTCCTAAAAACTCCGGCACAGTATTGATATAATCCGATTGCGTAAGCCATATATAATATATATTACACATAGCACATAAAATTATAAGCACTTTTGGACCTATTAAGAAAGAGCCTGATCTTCTCTAGCCTATTCAGTCGTGGATCGATACCACATAAATTTAGTGTCTATGTGTGAATTATTGATCATCATTTTTGGCTCTAGCTTTTAACAATTAACAGATTTATATCACATTATCCCTCTTGATAATTTGCATGTATTTTATCATGGATACGAATTACAATTTAATTATTTTAAACATAAAACCCGATCAATTAACAATTAAACGCATCAGGTTTTAATATACCAAAATTTCTTACAACCTTAGAATTGTTAATTAATTTTATAACATTATAGTTTGGAACTTTATACTAAAGGATCAAATCTTTTATGCATAAAAAAGCCCAAAAGGGGTCAAAAATTAATCAAGACCCTAATTTTGTTAAATTTATATTACTTGTAACTACAATTCTACACGATGGTCTCGATACCACTAATGGTTTTTACAACTAATTACCATTAATATATCACGAGTACATAGCGGAAAGATAAACACGTATAAAATTATGTAATTAAACAAAGGAATCAGAATGCGGCCTTTTAGCATAATTCGAATACACCGTCTTAAATTTACGGTGGTGTGGTATAATATTAAATACCAAGCGAAAACCACCCACGATGTAAAGTAATATCTCATTCTACTTTCAAAACACACACAATACGTTTTTAGCAAACAATTAAGTATGTTAGTACTAGTAGTGATAAAGCAAACCAAACCACCGCGTTCTAGAAGAAATCAACTATTGAAACCTTTGTGGTTTCTCTTTGTCGAACAAAACCCACGAACCGAATCCCTTAGGGATATTCGGTCGATCGCACGAGCAAGAGGGAAAAAAGAAATAGAGGTTAGGGTTTTAGGTTTTCAAGTTATAAGAAAACTAAACACCCTAAACCTTTATTTATAGCCTCCTAAACTTGGCTTGCAAGTTAGGTTATTCCACCTCCTTTTTAGATTAGGAAATAATAGGCTAAGGAAAAAAGAAATAATTCTCATACTTTTTTTCTTCATAATTGCATATTAGTCATTCTTTTAACTATTAATGACTAATATAACTCTCATTAAATATTTATTAACATTTAACTATAATAACCTACAATTTTCCTCTATGTAATTATCCATCTATTAAATTATATGCAATTTTTCCTCAGTGTAATTTCCATCTATTAAATTAGATGCAACCATTTTCACGAGAATATTTTTGTTTTATACCATCCATGATGTAACGTAACTTACATTACAAGAGCTCACGCAACCTACTTATGCCAATTTCATTAACGTTTATGTTAAGTAAACATTCTAATATGTCAAGTAATATGTTCTAAAATCGATACGTTATCTATTTAACGTACTTTCCATAACGTTATATCAAATCAGATTTTAAAGTTAACGTTTATATCAAAACCTCGACTATATGTAATGTTTATATACAATACAAATGTTCAAGCTAATAAGGCATGTGTACAAGTGTACAATGCAAAACTTTTGAATATGTTTTTCCCTCCAAACCAATGTACAACCCGATAATGCATAACATTTAAAATATGCATTTTCCCTTTAATTTCTTTACAGATTTTGTACAACCTTTTAAGCACAAGTTACAACACTCTAATGCACCACATTTAAACTATTTTCCCTCCAATTACACCACCTATACTCGTCCTAAACCCTAACCCTAACCCGAAACCCTAAACACCCCGATAACACCTTAACTAGCTCGAACCAAATTCTAACCTAGCAACCACCCTCCACCATGATGCACCACCTTGCCTAGCACCTTGTCACCACCTTGCTAGCTCCATTTACCTCCTTGTCACCTACTTGTCATCAACTTGCACCCTTGTTCTCCAAGTAAACCTCCTTGTCACCACCTTAGCAAACTACACCCTCCTCACCTCCTAACACCTTGCTAAGCTATCCTCCTAGCTTCTAATAGTCACTAGTAGCTAACCTTGGCCACCACTCTTTTCAACTTGGCCACCACTCTAAGTTTCTAGCCTATATATACACGCATACATGCATACTTTCAAAATTCACCATTTAAACTAAACCCCTACCGTCACAATACATTTCTACTAAGCAAAGGCTAATGAAGGAAGAAAAAGGTCTTTAAGCTATTTTGGAACCAAGGGATAAGAAAAGAAGAGTTCTTGATTCATCTCCAAGCTTTCAGGTTATATTTTATCATTTTCGACCCATATCAAGCCATTTTCGATCCATTCAAGCTCTAGCAAGCCTCATAACTTGTTCTATAAACTCTTTTCATAATTTAGATCATGTATAAGCTTTCATATAATTATTTGTTCAATCTAAACTCTTTTTGAAACCCTATGTCTACTCGTTTGGTTTCTCTAAACTAAACGCACCCCTTAAAACTCTAAAAGTTATTTTCATAAACCCTAATAAGCTTAAAGCCATAAGCTAATCCTAAAAGCTGTTCTAATAAGCTCTTTTATCATTTTTATAAGCTTAGAATCAAACCCTAAAAGCTCAAACCCATCGGGTTAAAATTTCAAAACCAAACGTGCCCATTTTGGATTTTTAAGCTCATAAGCTCTTTTCATAAGCTACAAGCTCGTAAAACTTACTTATTTTAGCATATAGTAATAAGCTATAAGCTGCAAATCGATTTCGAGATTAAAAATACAAAGATTATGGATTATGGACTAGAAACGCAAATCGATTTATGCATGAGGGGTATATATCGTAACATTTTGAAATCATAAACTTTCGGGCCAAAAGTGTAATTATCCTAAAGTTAAAACCACAAGGGCCTGTTTTGCCATATTTCAAAGTTAAGGGTTTAAAATGTTTAAATGTTTTAAATATAAAGTAAAGGGTTAAATTTGTAAATTAATATATACCAAGGATATATATTGTCATTTTTGAATTCTTAAAGGTATAAAATGTAATATTTTTATATTAATTATAAAAATATATTTAAATATTATAAGACTCGATTTTATTAAAGCCCGACACATTTGTCGTTATCATTCGTCGATCGAAACACTATAAAATAATTATGTTATATATTTAACATAATTTATCATCCACTAGCTTTTGAAGAAACTTAAAAAGATAAAATCCTATCATTTAAACTATAACGTATCACGTTACTAGGGAATTTCATGTGAGGGGCTTTCATTTGGGTAGACGTTTTGACGAGTTGCTGGATTTACGATTTAAAGTGTCCTAGCTCCTCAAACGTTTACTACATGACCTCTGGATTATGATAGCCCGAACAGTGATACGATGTTTTCACAAACTAATAAACCAAAATCATTTACGTTAAACTTTATGAAATAAAGTTTTGAAACAATCAAAACTAAGACTTGACATATTACCCCAGGTTGCGTGACGAGGCGAAGCCATTTAGTTCCATTTTGAGTCGACTTTTGACTATACAATCAACTATCTTATCAGTGTGTTCATGGTCCCACTTTACATGTTTTTTGAACTCCGTGGGGAGATACATAGCTATAACAAAATACAAGTATTTTCAACTGTATGCTATCTTGATATATTATTGCCTGAGTACCTCCATTTGCCATAAGGCCCCACTATCATGAACCGTTAATTACTTTACGAAGTAAGCGCGAATGCCGTAAATAGATCTATTGGGACTGAACTTCCCCATCCAGGTTCTGGTACATACATGGCCAGCGGACGCATTTCATTTAAGGAACTCCAGGTGTTTGGCAAAGCACCTGCCTGGGGCAACAACTTATGAATAACATTTACTTAAGGCTTCGGTGTCATGAGCTTAGTGCAATAATATAATATTGTTTACCATGATAATTGTATTCGTTGCAATTATTACTATTACATTGACTTGTATTCAACTATTACATTTCAAACCTGTGAATTTCACTCAACCTTTGTGTTGACCTTTTTAGCATGTTTATCTCAGGTAATTAAGCAAACTTGGCACGGGAGTGTGCATTGGACTTGAGGAATGTCCCAAACTTGTTATCATTCAATCTCTCCATTGTTTGTTTCAATTATATAGTCTCTTTCTCTGTTTTATGTATTTTGGGACCTCCTTTTGTAAAACTCTGAAATAATATTGAATGATAACTAAATTTTCCAAAACGTCTCTTTTGAGTCGTTTTCTATGATTATGACTGTTGATTCATGAAGTAATACCCTAATTTAGCTTCCGCTGCTATATGTGAATTATCGGGGTGGTACAGATTGGTGTCAGTGCCTCGGTTATAGAGAACAATGTTGAAACCTAAACTATAACTACTTTTTCCATCCAAGAAAGTCCTCCGTGCCACTACATTTCTGAATAGTATGTAAAGATACATAACTATTATATAAATAACTTATGTTATTTTACACTGGGTTGTTACAGAATTATGTCTACTCCCGACTATATCTACCCTATTATCGTCATATCTGATTTCGATGTTGAGGATGCTTTTTCCTCTACAATTACTCCTGACTATATCCCGGCTTCACCGGACTATTTCCCAGCCTCACGGGGAAACACTTCTTCTGACTCTTCAAAGGATTTATCTAAGGATATTTCAGCCTCGCTAACCATTTCACCTTTCCACGATGATCCGTATATGAAGGTCATGCAAGCATATAATGCTACTAATAATGAATCACCTATTCCACCACCACGAGCTCCTATTGCTCCACCAACTGTTTTGCCTCCATCTCCAATGTTACCATCATCACCACTATTTGATCCCTGAGATTTCTTTCTTCTCGAGAAGATTTTGCCACCTCAGAAACAAGCCCGTTTCCTATCACCCTTCTCTACTTATTCCTCTGCCCCACCTTAGGTATTTGAGATGGGAGAGAGTTCTCATAATGACGCGTTTGGAGCGCCATGAGGAACATATCGAGACTATTTTGAATCACTTAGATGAGCTCCCTCTTGAGCGGGTGTGGTCAGGACGGGGGCGAAGTGGGGCATTAGAGCAATGGAAGATAAATAGAGAAGGTCTTGGTAATGGTCGAGTTATAATAAAACGAGATTTTGACAGTACTAGAGACCATACTTCAGAAGCCCGTACCCAGATTTTTGGATTTTAGAGAGAGCAAATAAGGCATGATGACGAGATTGTTCTTGCTCGCGTCAGGATTTCTACTCTGGAAATGATCATCGAGGATATCCAGGTTCGCCACCGATCAGATATGAAGAGTCTTTTGGATACGATCCATGAACTTAAGAACCACAAGGGAGGACCACCAGACTACAAGACTAGATCCTTGTCATTTACAACTTTTGTTTAGAATCCAACCACGGGATGTATGGCATAGATAATGACACTTGTTAAATTTTGGTTATGTAAAATATGTAGACAAGTTGTTTATGACATAATGAAGTTGTGATTTCATTATACTTCGCTGTTTCATGATACCGATTTATGTATGTCGTGATTGTCTATCCTATACCTTATGTTAAGGTTATTCATGTATCATCTTTATGAATCCAAGTTACTATGGCTCTCTTACCACCAGGTTTTCTCGAACCTTTGTATCCGGATATGATTAATGCTCAAGTTATTGAACATATGACCCCACCTACACCACCGCCAGACTATCTTTTTGATAAGTCTATCTTTGCAGAGTTAGATAACTCATTATGGATCATACAACGACCACTAGAAAGTAAACCAGTCCCCGAGGAACTTAATGGGCCAGATGCTTGTTAGAGTGTCCATCTTTGGAAATCTTAGATTCTAAAATTTTCCGTTATATTCTGCAATGTAATATCAAAGAATGTGTATTTCTTTGTTAGGACTTGTATCAAATAAATATCTATGTCAAATGATTTTAATATCACTATGTATGAAAATTTTGATTATTATACAAAGACTTGTGATATGACTATATCATTGTATGGATTATATCAATTTTGTGTTGTCGTGTAATGTTGATAGAATGCTCCCAAGAGGACATCAAACATTTGCAGCACCAAACAATCGACTACAGGCCGCCATCAGGAAAACTAGTTGCTGATTTGTGTTTACCGCAGCTCTGGGAAAGTACAAGTGCTATCATGGAAAATAATGACAATACCAATAGAAACACCGTACAGAGTGGAACTCCTGTAGTAAGAAAATGTAGCTACAAAGAGGTTATGAGCTGCCAAACTTTCAATTTCAAAGGCATGGAAGGCGCTGTTAGCCTCATCCGCTGGTTTGAACGAACTGAATAGGTATTTCTCTGTAGCAACTGTACCGAGGACTACAAAGTGAAATTTGCTACTGGTACTCTAACCGACGAAGCTTTGTCCTGGTGGAATTTATTCGCCCAACCGATTGATAGAGGAAGCTACAAGATCACCTGGTCCGGAGTTGTAAAAAGCTCTTCATAAAGAAGTATTATCCCCGAACCGAGGTCAAGAAAATAGAAGATGAATTTTACAATCTGACTGTAAAAGAAAATGATCTCAAGACTTACGTTAGAAGATTCCAGGAATTGGCAGTTTTATGTCCAACTATGTGAGAAACTTATGGAATAAAAACGATTACCGCTTAGTCGGTAATCTTTTGAAACGTATTTAAATTATAAATACTAATAATTATTATTATCTCTCATTGGTTATTTTATTTTTCTAACTTATTTGACTTGAAAACGAGAAGATATATTTTATTCCCAAATTGATTTATCAAAAACGACCCGCCAAAATGAATTATTAATTATGGGGTATACTAGCGTTTGACATAAAACGACATTCCGGACAACTTTTTAGTTTTGCCCGAGACTTGAAACCAAGCAGAAAATGACTGAAATAGCCTCGCAAAATTTTGAACACAACTCGTACCGACCCAAAAATAATTAAATCTATATTTAATTATCACTTTTATTAAATAAAAATATTTAATAAATTGTTTAATATTTTATTCAAAAGCATTTATTTAAAATCGCGAATGTTCAAAATAAAGTTTCATTTTTACGGACAAAGCTTACCCGCGACACCCAACGGTACCAAATAAATAATAATAATTTTAAATGTATTTTATAAAAACATTTATAAAATATAATCAAGTAAATACTCGTTTTTATCAGAAAAATAATTTGGAAAACAATGGCGCAAGTTTCGTGTGTTGGTTCATCCGTTAAGTCACTCAAATGAGCCCCGAACCAATATTTTATAAAAGTTTCACAACAATTACACGTTTGGTCCCTGAGAAATATTACAATCCTAACCCTAAACTATAATAAACTTGCCACAAATTTTTCTAACTTTTTATATATAAAGAAAATAAATAAAATTTATTCATTATATCATCACCTCACACACTTTAAATTATTTATTACTATATTTATTATTATATTTTATTTAAATTAATTTTTTATATATTATTTATTTTTATATATATTATATTTATTATTATAATAATATTTTTACTTATTATTAATTTTAAAATTATTATAATTATTATATTTATTATATAATTATTTATTTTTTTTTTTTTTTTAATTTTAATTTAAGTATATTATATACATATATTAATATTATTAATCTTTATTTATTTTATATATATTTTTATTTTTTTTTATTATATAATATATATTATAATTATTTTATTGTTTACTATTATTTTTTTATTTAAATTATTTTTATTTTTATATTAATTTTTTATTATAATATAATTTTAACTTAATATTTATTTTTTGTATATTTATAATTTTAAATATAAATATTTATTATTATTTATATAATTTATATAATATTTTTATATTATTTATTATAATTGTTTATTTTATATATATTATTTATATATATATAATTTTATAATTATATCTAGCATAGGCGTGTCTGTTGAGGATCTCTAAGAGAGAACGGTATGGTGGTGAACATGCACGCCATTTTTACGTGAAGGCCGGTTTCGCGCCGCCAAAGCCGCGCCACCATACCGGGCGAGCACGCCATTTCCTTCGAAGCCAATGAATTGGCATACGCCAATTTGAAATATGTACAAAAAATTCAAACGTTGGCCCTATATTAAACGGTAAGAAATCAAATTTTTAAAAAAAATAAATAAATATTATACACTTTATAAATAATACTCTATTTTAACTAAAAATTTCACACTTCTCTACTAAAAACACACTTCTATACCGAAAATTTCACTCTTCTATCCCGAAAATGTCTTGTTCTCTTCTCATACCGTCGAAGAAATCCAAGCGTATGTTCAGAAACAATGCGACGAAGACGATGCGGCTCGCCAGGAGGCTATTTTCGGCGTAATCACGTTGTTTGAGCAAGCAAAAGAGGCAAGAGAATATACGAGGAAACAATATGCGGAACGCAAAGACATTTCGCAAAAAAGACGTGCTCTACATCAAAAAAATTTAGACGATGAAGCCTGTAAAGATTACCAGGTTAAGCAAACGTTGTTGGGTTGTGTGTAAGAAATACAAGATAATATTAGTCACAAAATCCGTTGGATGCCAAAGAAAACAAAATGATTTGTATTTTCGTAACGTAGCGTAATATATATTTTTATTTCAATGTCGAATTCAAACACGAGATTTTTTTGAGGATATTTATAAAGACAATGGCGTACCGACACAAGAAAATAATTAAATTTATATTTATCACTTTTTATTAAATAAAAATATTTTTAAATCCTTTAAAATTTTATTTAAAAACATTATTTAAAAACGCGAAATGTTCAAATAAAGTTTTATTTTTTAACGACAAAGTTTACCCTGACAAGGACCCAATGGTACCAAATAAATAATAATGATTTTTAAATAAGTTTTTTAAAAATATTTATAAAATAAGTAATGATATACTCTTTTTATTAGGAAAAAATTATTTTAGAAAAACAACGGCGCAAGTGCCTTAATTTAATTCAATATTACCTAGTCCAAACGAATCCGAACCCAATATTTTATAAAAGTTCCCCAAAAATTACAACACCGGTTCCTGAGTAATAATTTTTACATCATCACCTCTTAAACTCTATTGGACTTGTCAAAATTTTTAAAAACTTTCTTTTTGTATATATACCAACCCATTAGGGTTTCCTTTCATTTTCATAACCCTAGCATACACCCCACGTATACTCTGCTCCCTTCCTCACTTAGGTTTTCTCGCGCCCCTCACCGGATTCGGCAAACTCGCGGCCAGCCGCCCCACCACCTTCCATCATAACATCATCATCATCACTCCTCACTTCGCTTGTCACCTACCGATGCAGACCACTACCCACCAACAACTAACCACCTTCGGTCAACACCACTTCACCGTCGCCTACACCTACACCACAGCCACCGTCATCACCCTCTCCATGACCACCATCCTCACCACCACTGCTACCTTCATCAACATCATCACCACCTCCTCCACCCCTCGCCAGCCACACCATCACCACCTCCATCGCACGCCCTCGCCACCCCGCAGACCATCACCACTGTCGTGGCTCAGCCACCACGACAGCCAACGAAACCACCACCACCTACATTTTTGGGTGGTTAAATATAGTTTAATGTGAATTTTTTTTTAAGTCATTTATTTTTATTAATTTTAAAAGGTGTTTTTTTCTGCGTTTTATGGCCCTAACGGGGCTTTATTGATGCTGATTAACTCAGCCCATAAGGGCGCGTATTGTTTGTAGATAACGTCCCAGATAGGGTGTTTTGGATTCTGTGTTTTAAATGGAGCCCCAAAGGGGCGTTTGGTTTGCTGATTTACAGCCCACAAGGGGGCGTTTGGGTTGTTGTTTAACAGCCTTTAGGGGCGTTTGGATTTGTGATAAACTGCCCCTAAAGGGGTGTTTGGTTTAGCAGTTTAGGTGTGTTTGGTTTTACTTAATTGTGTTATTTGTATTGTCTAGTTTTTTAGATATATTGAATCATGGGTAATTTTGCAACACGGATTGATGAAAATGGGAAACGTGTTTTAAAAAAAACGGCAAGGTCATGCCTAAATTTTCCTAAAAATTGTTTTATACTTTAGTAAATTTTCTTAAAGTTTTATATTATTTTAGAAACCCCGAAAATGAACAAAGTTTATATACTCCCTCCTCCCCATTTTTTATTGTCCACGTTTTTCTTTTTGGGATCTTCCAATTTAATTGTCCATCTACTAAAAATTAGATACGGAATTTTGAATCAAGTGTACTAAATTAACCCTTGTTTGAAAAAAATTACAAACTTTAAGAAAACTTTAATTTAATTATTTATGGGTAATTTGTCATTCTGTGAAAAAGTAAAAAGAGAAAGCAGTAATAAATGCCACTTTTTCTTAAAACTGTGTGTTTTTTGTCGGGGGAACAATAATTTGGGACTAGGAGGAAGGTAGTTTTTAAGATTTTTAAAAAAGTAATAAAACACTAACGCGACAACAAACGAAAACCTATACTCCTTACGAACGATACAACCAGTTTTAACACGTAATGAAAATAACCAAATTATAAAATATAATTTTAATAATTCTCGATTAGTAAATAAAATAATAACTTTGCACGAAACTTAAAAAAAACGTTCATTTATCTAATACCAGCACATCAAACGCGTGTTTACTTTTCTGAACGAACCCTTTATCAATTTAATTAGTAGACATTTGAAAACTGTCGATATTAAAATTAAACCATTATATTTAATCACGTATTTCTATATAAATACTTTGTAAAATATATAACTATGGCTTTTCCTTTGAATGTTTGTCCTTATATATATACTTCACCATAAAGAATAAATATAATATTCATTTTTCATATGTAATATTCGGATATACGGAATATATTACATACTTTGTGCTTGTTTTTTTTCGTGATTTATTGTTAATTAACCAACCACCAAAATCATCCAACTTGAAATCCAAACTTCGCGCTTATCAACGAGTTCGCGTTGTAGTGTACTCATGCCATCGTAAACCCCAAAATACATCATCCTTAAGCTAGTAGGAATTGTAAACTGTTAGTTTAGCATGCAGCTTCTTGGTCGAGCCGTCCGTTTTCTGTTCGTGCTTGTGCTTGTTAGTATTTTTCATTTATGCTAGTTGCGGGTGATGGGTTGTGTGGGGGTATGAGGGATGTTGGGGGGCTGCAACATCAAGGTGATTCCATAGTCCTCTCAATGTGAGTTCATAGCCCCACGTTTTACTTGTTTTACCTATACTTTACTACTTTTGGGGTGAGAAACATGTTCGTTTACAAACTTGTTTACGTTACCGAATTTCAAACTCGTTTACACACTAATTACAAACCTGGTTACTTGACTTGTATCACACTCTTTCTACTTATGGAATTAAGTACTTAAAGTTGTTATGAATAAAATGGTTATTTCTTCATTGGACACAAGTGTTTTCAGTTACCATATCCTATTTACGTGTTGCCTAAGTAGCTTACAAACCAACTTCTGCCCAACTTATCATGAACTGTTAATTTCTCGACCGGAGGACCGGTTGAGGGAGCGCGAGTGAATAAATAGATCTATTGGGACTAATTATCCCTATCCGCTTTGGTTCCACTTAACGAAGAACAAACGGATATATGTCATGTCGATTATACTTTATGGTGGTCTTTGGTTTGGGACACCAGCTTAGGGCAGGAATACTTTGCAACAGGATGTAACATGCCCTGTTGACTTAATTAGCTTCGGTGTCATGAGCTTAGCGCAACAGTATACACTTTTCATGCGATATTGTATTCGTTATAATAGTCGCATGTGCTTTGTACGTGAAGTTATATCTCCTATAACTGTCACGTGCGTACTGTAAACTTGTGGTCCACACTACTTTGGTTGAACGTTTCTGATTATTAAATGTTTTTCGTAATACATTGAGTGAAGCTGTATTCACTAAACGTTTTTGGTCCTCATAAATGTTTTACTTAAACCTATGAATTCACTCAACTTTATGTTGACCGTTTTAGCATGTTTTTCTCAGGTGCTTAGCTTTGGACTTCTTGATGTGCTATGTGGAGTCTACGTGCAATATGATACTCTTTCAAGACTTATCAAAATATCATACTCGTTGTCTTTTGAAAACCAAATTATGCTTCTGCTATATTTTATTTTCGCTTCCGCAAATGTTTAATTTCCTTTAAATGTTGTAAAACTTATTTATTTTTAAACAATGCAACGAGTTATGATTTTCAAAACGTCCATTAGTGGTCGTTCTCTTGTGCCTTGTGTTCGGATTATGATGACGTCACGCCCTCGGACATGTATTCCGTCCAGGCCCCGTCTGGGGTGTGACAGATTGGTATCAGAGCCAAGGTTATAGAGAACCAGGTAGATATCTAGGTAGAATATCTAGGTCTGGTCTATAACCAGTATGTGATCCTTACGTGCTTTTATGTGTGCCTTATACGTGCTTTTGCTATGGCGTATATGTGAGTATCATCTTGCTTTGAGCAAGCTATGTTATGGGTTTACCTCTGCCTTGCGTTTAAGTTGCGTTGCGTTTAGTTTTGCCCTTGAGCCCTATTTTGCTATGAGCTTACGTTTGTCTTGCGCTTATCTTATCTCTGCGGTAATCTTTTCTTTGCGGTTTACGTTTGCGATACGTATTTTTCCCCACTTGTTTATGTAGAAATTGTCTATATAAATACTAAATTCTTTTCTAAGACATTGTGAGTGATACAATGGTCTCTAAATCCTTTTCTAAGACATTGTGAGTGACACAATTGTCTCGTTTATTCTAAAACATCGTGAGTAATATGATGGTCTTTAAAACTTTTCACGACTTTACATTATATCGTTTTGCATAACTTTAAAAATTGTCACAGTCTGCCGACCCCACTGGTTATCCTACTATTCGACTTTGAAGACGACTTTGAACACCCGTCCCATACTGTTGAAACATCTAAGCCATCTCGTTACGTCTCAATTTCTCTTACTTCTCATAACTCCTAGAAGCATGCCGATTAATTCGCCTACAACTTTAACCCATCACCTCATAACATCCCACTTTTGAAAACACGATTTTGAAATTCGACTTACTTCATTCGATTTCGAAGTGAATACCGACGACGAAACAAGGAATGAGTTCCACGAGGATCGAGTGTATTGTAACCCAACGAATTGCTAATGCTATTGAAGCTAATACTGTCTATGAGGAAAGAATCCACATGGCTCGCGACTAAATAGATTAGGTCGTACGTTAGGAAACCAAGGTAGTTAGAAATGCCAACAACAAAATAAATGACAAAAGGCCATGAGAGTTTACATTGCTAAACCAAATTTCAAGGATGTATAAGTTGCAAAAAAAAATTTCCCTTCCACAACAAACGTAAGTTGCACCACACTAAGCCATGCACTGTAAAGTGCAATAACTACAAGAGTGTTGACCATGTAAGTAGGAATTATAGGACACCCGTTTCGATATTCAACTTAGAGGCCATAGTGGCAAATTAGAAATCTGAACCGTGCGAACCGTATTTAGGAGGTTAAAACTCGTTGGAGCTCTAACACCGTCAAAGATAACGTTGATGTTTAAGGAAAGATTTTTCCCTATTTAGTGAAACCAAAGTAGACTCAGACTGTAATCTCTAAGAGTGTTGCACTAGTACTTACCTGTGAATTTCGTGTTTTGTGTGGATTTCCCTAAATCCTTTGTTCAATTTGTGTCATGATGATTCTGTCGGTTACACTTCAATTCTCTAGTAAATATATGTAAGCTACTCCTTGAGTCTGTTACCGTCTTACAACCCATCTTGCTATATTTATGTAAACTATCTTACTGTTATTAACTAACTGGATGGTATCCTATGAACTATTTTAGTAACATCTTATAAACATAGTTGTTGTCGCGTTATGAGCTATTTTACCAACCAGTTTACAAACCGTTTGCTGATAGCTTCTTGTTTATTTTAACAACTTATAAACTATTTTGATATCATTTCA
>BQNB010165951.1:0-14163 GCA_026074375.1 Tanacetum coccineum | reverse complement strand
TGTCCATATTAGCCCAAAAGCCCATTAAGCCCATTAACCAAGTCCATTAAGCTCTTTTATGGATATTATCAATTTAAGACCATGTCTTAGTCCATTTATAGTGTCCAAGTGAGTTGGGCCTAATGCTAAGTCCATATAGTCCATTTTTGTCTCATTGGGCCTAGTGGTCCAATAAGGCCTTACCGGTCTATTTTAGCTAGTATACAACTTTTATTATAAGTTTTCAGGTTCTTGGGGTCGGGATACTTTTATTAGCCTTTTAAAACTCCCAAGAAGTGGGTCCTACCACCTCGGATTTTAGTTATAAAACCATTTTACATAATATAGTGTTCGGGTTTTTAGGAAAATTTGTATACTTTTTACGAAAATAGTTGTAATTTATAAACCATAAATAGTATAATTTATATATTTATATGCTTGGCTTCATATTTAAGTCCACTTTACAGATGTAAACCCCTTTTAGTTCATCTTTTAGTCATAAATATACTTATTGTTACTTTTATACATAAAGGTCATGTTACAATTTCGGATTGAAATTTCACTTTCACCTTTTTTAACGCCATTTACAAACCGTAAAGAGTTTGTTGACCATCCAACTGATTTAGAATCTAAATGACTTTAGTTACAACCCCTAGTTTTCACTTTTTAAATGGTTCAGTTCGTAAATATGACTTTTTACACAATCTGTATAGCAAGGTCCAGATTTGACTTGTTTTAGTGTTTTGATCATAACTCATTCATTATTTATCCTCTTGGAATCATCCAAATTGCCAAATGTTCATAAGAGAATTATCTATGACCTCATGCTATCAAATCCAACCTCAAACCTTCTGAGTTTTATAAAACTTACTGTTCATTACAGCCTATGAATTTTATACTTTGCTCACTAGTTTTAATGGTCATTCTTATTAGATCTAACCTAGATCTATGTATGCATTAACACTTTTATTCCTTGATCATCATACATCATACATATACATATACATTTGGAAATCAAAATAAAACATAACAAGACTCATTAAATTTTACCACAAGAAAAGTGTAGAAAATAATCAAATGATCAAAATAAGAACAAGCTTGATGAAGGCTTTAACTCCAAGCTTAATCTCCACCCAAAATACTTTTGACTAACATTTTATTTACCCAAAACTCTTATGAAAACCTTCTTATAACTTCAGCCCCAACTTGTACAAAAACCTTCCTTGAAAACCCTCTTTTATCACCTCAAAAATATAGGGATTACACTAGGTAGTCATATTCACTAGTGTGCTTGTTGTTTGATCTTCAAAAATTATAAATGGGTGTTTGTGTGGAGATTTTGGGATGGCAAGGAGGAGAGAAACAAGGGAGACGAGTGAAATTTCTACCAATATTATGAGATGAAGTTTGTAGAGCTAGGTCTTTTATATAACTTTGACATGCATTACTAGCACTTAAGCAAGACAAGTGTCTTGCTTTTCTTCTCCTTAAGCCACGCCACCTATGAGGTGGTTTAGTGGCAATTGTGAGTTTTATTGATAGTATTTTTAGTGTTTAGGGTATAAATTTTAAGATAGGTGGGTATTTTTGAGGCTAACGGGTATCGACGTAAAATATAACGAAAGTTAAGACGGAACCACGAAATAAAAACGAACAAGATAAAAATAGTTCTACGTAAATCGGCATACTTTTCTGAAAATTTAATTTACGTAGAGTACAAGACGAATAATAATTATAAACATTGCTCGTAAAGATTCTACGTAAAATACGAAAAATGCACGTAATATGAAAAATAAAAACGAATGTAATAAAATTATTTCTATGACGTTTTGAAAATATAAGCATCGATGCTTAACGTAGCATTCGCCGGTTCTTTGTAAACGTCACGTAAATTACGAATGTAAGCCCTAATTCTCCCGGTTAGTCGTGAGTTCATATCTCAACATAAAAATGAAAAATATAATTAATACTCGAGAATAAAATAATGACCTAAAATTGACGGATTGTCACAACATTCAACTGTTAAGAGGCCCGTTCATAAGAACACAGAATTCAAAAACAGTAATATTGATCAAAGGGTTAATACTGTTAGTGGTAAAAAAATTAATACTGCTAGGCCAAAATCATTAGTTAATATTGTTAAGGGAAATAGTTTTAATGTTGTTAAGGCCTCAAGTTGTTAGGTTTGGAAACTAAAGACTAAAGTTTTAGACCATGTTTCTAAATAAAACAATGCATCAATCACCCTAAAGAAGTTTGATTATATTGATGCACAAGGCAGATCCAAGTCAGTGATGGCTTGGGTCTCCAAAAGAAACTAATTTTCTTACCTAATGTGCAGGGCAATCCACAAATGGATTTACATGATCAAGGAGTGACTGATAGTGGATGTTCAAGGCACATGATAGGGAACATGTCCTATCTTACAGACTATGAAGAGATAGATGGAGGATATGTTGCTTTTGGTGGGAACCCCAAAGGAGGGAAAATCACAGGAAAAGGTACCATTAAAACTGGTAATCTAGATTTTGAAAATGTTTATTTTGTGAGAGAGTTAAAGTTTAATTTCTTTAGTGTCTCACAAATGTGTGATAAAAAGAACAGTGTTCTTTTTAATGACACTGTATGTATTGTTTATCTCCAACCTTTAAGTTAATTGATAAAAGTCAAGTTTTACTTAGAGTTCCTAGAAAGAATAATATGTACAGTGTTGATTTAAAGAACATAGTTCCTAAAGGAGGTTTAACTTGCCTTTTTGCAAAAGCCACATCTGATGAATCTAAACTTTAGCAAAGAAGGCTAGGTCACTTAAATTTTAAAACCATGAATAAATTGGTTAAAGGAAATCTTGTAAGAGGTTTACCTTTTAAACGTTTTGAAAATGATCAAACCTGTGTTGCTTGTCAAAAGGGAAAGCAGCACAGAGCCTCTTGTATGTCCAAAACAGAGAACTCAATCAGTCTTCCTTTACATTTGTTGCATATGGCTTTGTTTGGTCCAGAATTTGTAAAAATCCTTATGAAGAAAATGTATTGCCTAGTTGTCACAAATGATTACAGTAGGTTTACATGGGTTTTATTTCTAGCTACTAAGGATGAGACTAGTGGCATTTTTAAGTCCTTTATAACTGGGATAGAAAATCTAGTAGATCACAAGGTTAAGGTGATTAGATGTGATAATGGGTGTTGATCCCAAACCTAGATCGATTCCTTAGGTTGTCTAAGGTTAAATTACCTTGGATAAATCCAAAATAACTTGTTGTAGAAACTTTGTATGTATACTAAAGTGTATGCGGAATCTACACCTTAATACTCTAAAAGTAAAATCAATAAAATAGTACACTTGTATAAACAATGATATCACTGAAAAGCTCCAATATTATTAATCTTAATAATACGAGTTACTTCTGTTGTAGTACTAGAGTTTACAACCTTGAAGCTATGAACTATATAGAATGAGATGTCTATGTGAATGAATTGTGTATGGATCTTTCAATTTTCTCTATGCCCTAGGACCTCCTTTTATACACCAAGGAGTCCTAATGGGCTTACAATACTTTCCTAAATATTTAGTCAAACATATTGAATACAATGACTAAGTATTTAATATTTTCCTAAACAGTAGTCAAATGTATAAATACTCTCTCATAAATCTTCTCAATCAACATATAATCTCTTCAATCAGCATTAACTTCAGTTGAAATCTTCTAATCAACATATAATCTCTTCAATCAGCATTAACAATATTCACTAGCAGCATTAACTTTGGTTAAGCAATATCAATATTACTCAACATAGGTAAACTAACACTAGCATAGTAAGTTTTGTGCTAGCAGTACTAACTACTTAAGTATTTTTCTTTCAGTCCTTCAAACCAGCAGTCTTAAGTCCTTCAGTAGTATTAAGTTAGTACTGGAAGTACTAACTTTGCTCTAGCAGTACTAAGTTTACTCTAGCAGTACTAACTGATTAGTACTAGCAATTTCCAACACTTAGGATATTTCCATGTATCTTAAGCAGTACTAAATTATGCTTGGATGTACAAAGTATGAAGACTTTAATTCCTAACAATCATCTCCTAAACTTAATATTCATCTTGTTAATCATTAAGTTTCTTCATTAAAGGCTTCTTGATCTCAACAATCCTCCCCTAAACTTGATGTATCTCTTCAGTCTGTATTCTGTCAAGTCTATTGTCTTGATAAGAAGCTTATTCTTCATTAGGAGGATGTATCTAAACACTTCTTGTATTATGACTTGTCATTTTCTTGTGTCAACTATGCTCCTGCTCTCTTTTCATCATCAAATTGATCTTGCAATTTCATAGCTGCTTTATAACCAAGTCTTTCTTGCTCTTGTTACCTTTTTGTCTTTAAGGCTATTTAACATCACTGAATCTTCCAATTCTGTTTTTGGGTTGCCCTGCAAATAAGAAAATCAAACCTTCTTGGGAACCCAAGCCATTACAGACCTGGATCTGCCTCTTACATCAACATAGTCATATCTCTTCAAAGTGATTGATGCACTATTAGGTTTGATAGGTCTCCAAACCCAACATGCTGAGGCTTTAACTGCATTAACCCTATTCGTCCTAACAGCATTAAAATGACTTTGTCTGGCAGTATTAAGTGAATTGGGCCAAACCTAGTTAAGATTTTTCTTGGAACCAATGTGATCTTTGGATTGGGGTTGAGTAATTCTTGGAGAATTTTGATGGTTCACCCTTCTTGCATTATTCCACACTGTTTTTTTCTTCTTTTGACCATTTAGTTGTCTCTTTTATTTACATGTATACTAGAGGTGATCAAAACTTCCACAGACATAGCAGGCTTTATTGTGCATCACAAAATCATTTCCTAGTTGTTGGGACTTTTGATTATTCCAGTTTCTTTGATTTCCCCTAGGTTTTTGTGACCTGTACATTTTAGCATACTCAACTGGTTTCCTAACTGGTTTTTCTTGTTGTTTAGATTTAACAAATTCTATCTTAGCAACAGTAGGAAAATATTTTCTTTTCTGATTTATCATCTGACACCAACTTCTCAATCAATGTGGCATCATTAGATTTCTTAACCTCATTAGAAATGTCTTCACTAGCACTCTTACTAGTCTTAGGTCCATAGCCTTCAAACTCAGGCTCTTGGAACTCCTCTAGACCAGAATAAGACAGATCAAGCTTATTAGGTCTATATAGATTAAAGGATAGGTGGAGGAACTGCACTAGAATCCAAACCCTTTTTACTTTTGTCAGTTATCTGACTTCCTAACAACTGATCTAAGTCTTTTGAGGCCTTATCAAATTTCTCAATTTTAAATTCAATGCCATCTTTTTCTTGCTTAACTTTTTCACACTCACTTTTAAGCATATTTATTTCATAGTCTTTACAAGCTACTTCTCTTTTAAGTACTGCAACTTCTTTACTAAAAAGAACCTCATTCTTCCTGTATGTGATAAGTTGTTCTTCTACTGTTGCTAAACCTCTTTTATAAGTAGCTGATGTAAACTCAGTTTGATTAAGTTTAATAATCAAATCATCACACTGTTTCTTAAGAGTTTCATGGTTTTTCAGACAAGTTTTTGAACAAGTTTTTAACTCAGAGTCTGAAAGAGCCATATGAGCCATCTCTTCCTTGTGAGTAAAGGATTATTCTCGATAGTTTCTTCTAGATCAAAGTTTCAGAACACAAGCTCTGATACCACTTGTTGATCCCAAACCTAGATCGATTCCTTAGGTTGTCTAAGGTTAAATTACCTTGGATAAATCCAAAATAACTTGTTGTAGAAACTTTGTATGTATACTAAAGTGTATGCGGAATCTACACCTTAATACTCTAGACGTAAAATCAATGAAACAATACACTTGTATAAACAATGATATCACTGAAAAGCTCCAATATTATTAATCTTAATAATACGAGTACTCTGTGTAGTACTAGGGTTTACAACCTTGAAGCTATGAACTATATAAAATGAGATGTCTATGTGAATGAATTGTGTATTGATCTATTGTTTTTTAACTAATATTCAAATAATTGTACAACTGTTAACCGATTATTGCAATACTTTTATTGTATAATGACTTTTTAGCTCCTAATGTAAACATTTCTGTAAAAATCTATGTGTGAAAATTGATTAATGTGATCGTAATCTATAAAAGTCGAGTAATATTTTTTTTGTTAATATGTTATATATGAGTATTTAAATGCAATTATTGTAACGAATTAAGTTTTATATGACTTTTAAATTCAGTGTCATTTAATTTTACTAGAAATACATTTTATGTTCTATACCATGTTATTGTTTATACAGTTAAACTCGATTAAACGTCAAAGATAGTTAACCGTGACCTGAACCGTGGGTAACCGCTCACTTCGGGTACCCGCATGTCTGGTTACCCGCCTAGTACGGTTCGGTTTCGGATAGTAAATATAATTACCCGCCCCGCGACGGATAGTTTAAATCTTCCAACTAACCGAACCGAACCGCCCTGTGAACACCCCTACTAGTGGCATTCTTAAGTCCTTTATAGCTAGGATAGAGAATCTAGTAGCTCACAAGGTTAAGGTGATTAGATGTGATAATAGGACTGAGTTCAAAAACAGAGAAATAAATCACTTTTGTGAAATGAAGGGTATTTTGAGACTATTTAGTGTAGCTAGAACTCCTCAACAAAATGGATTTGCTGAAAGGAGGAATAGGACACTAATTGAGGCTGCTAAGATTATGCTAGCTGATTCTAAGTTGCCAACTACTTTTTGGGCAGAAGCAGTTAATACTGATTACTATGTGTAAAATAAAGTATTAGTAGTTAAGCCTCATAACAAGACCCCATATGAGCTTTTTCATGGTAGAACACCAACTTTAAGTTTTATGAGACCATTTAGGTATCCTGTTACTATTCTTAATACCATAGATCACTTTGGCAAATTTGATGGTAAGGCTGATGAAGGTTTCTTTGTTGGATACTCTTTGAATAGTAAAGCCTTTGGAGTATTTAATAGTAGAACAAGGATAGTGGAAGATGTTGGTCCTAATGAAAATATCTTGAACTCCTTAGCTTGTAAGGTTTAGTATCCTTGGATAAATCCAAAAATACTAAGGATGAAACTTTGATTTGAATGATATAAGCTATGCGGAATCTAGCTTATACCACTAAGAAGTATATTCAATCAAACAGTGAATTATGATTGACACAAAGATATAACACTACAAGCTTCAATATATTAATACGATCACTCTAACTTAGTGATAGGGTTTACAACCTTGAAGCTATATCTCTACACACACTTTTTCTTGATGGATGTGAATAGACTATGTCTATGATCTCTTTATATAGAGAGAGACCATAGGACTTACAAATGAATCTTTATTGAATTAGGAAACAAATAAATTAGTATTAATGTTCAACATTAATGTTTGACTAATCTTTATCTTCAACAATAATGTTGATCTTGTTTCCTTCTTTATCATATCTTGTTTCCTTTGTAGCATATAAAATATATTATTTCCTTTTATATCTTCAATCAGCATTAACTGTATTCACTAGCAGCATTAACTTCAGTCTTCTATTTGACTAATCAGCATTAACTTCAAATGTAATCTTCTCAATCAGCATTAACTTTCCATGTAATCTTCACAATCAACATTAACTATAGTCTTTTAGCAGTATTAAGTTAGTGATGACGTATAGTCCAACCTTGGGTCATGAACCCGACCCACGAATACTATTTATACCTAGGCCCATGACGAATGGGCCATAGCGACACCAATACGGGCTTCCAAGGCCCAAACGGTACTGCCTACGGGGAAGCCCATGACATATGGGCTATCACGACAAGGACTTAGGCCCACGAGGTCCAACCAGCGCACACGCGCGCAGGTATCTATAATACCCGTTACGAACGAGTCACAATCATGAGGGGAGCCCACTAGTTATTAAAATAAACGGTGGGGCCTCTTGGTTATTAACCTAATTAATGGGACAAAGCCCATTAGGGTTTGGTGAGTATATAAAGGGCACCTAGGCTCTCATCCAAGGTATGCTCTTATAACCCTAACTTTCTACTAAAACCCTAAACCGATTACTTACTCTCACGCCGGAGGATAATCGTGGGAGACAATCCCACGGTAAGCCTAACGGTGCTTTGTTTTCTTAGTGCGCAGGTCTCATACATCAAGACTTAATTGATACAGGAACCGGAGCCTAGCAGATCCGTATTACTCCTAATTCGGACCTCATCAAGGATCGTCCAACTTTTGTATCAACAAGGGTTGATCCTACGAAATTCAACCCGAAAGGAGAAGGTTTTTAAAACGCTTCGCGTTTTCCCGCTCCTCCGCTTCTTTATGCGTTTTCTAAAGAGCTACCTTACACTTGTTCGATTATCGGTTACAAAAATATTTTTCTTTCTTATTTTGTTTTTAGTGTATGCAAACTCGCTCTTTTTCAAAATTCATTGGTGAACCTTCTACGAATCCTACTTCTACGAATCCAAAACTTCGTAATCGTAGACGTTCAAAACAAAGAGTCAAATCGTTCGCTCTTGAAGAAGCTCCCATAGTTACGATGGCCGATCAACGTACTATTGTGGAATTACTCCATGCACCCACCGAGTGTTATGCAGAGGCAATCGTAGTACCACCCATTCCCGCTGAGCATTTCGAGCTCAAGCATAGTCTAAACAATCTTGTAACCTCAAAACAATTCTTCTATTTTGAGAAAGAAGATCCTCATGCTCATATTTGATATTTTAACAAGATTACTTCTACGTTGAAGTACAAAGATGTGCCCGAGACATCGATTAAGCATTTCTTTCCTCCCGGATTTGGCTCGACAAAGAACCTTCTCGTTCTATTCTCACTTGGGACGATCTTGTTTCCAAGTTTATTAACCATTTCTTTCCTCCCTCAAAAACAACAAATCTCCGGAATGAAATTTCAAATTTTCAACAAAATTTTGAAGAAACGTTTAGTGAGGCATAAGACCGTTTCAAGGATCTCCTTCGAGCATGCCCACATCACGGTTTTACCGAATTACATCAACTCGATACCTTCTACAATGGCTTAAACCCATCCGATCAAGATTCTTTGAATTTTGCCGCCGGTGGCAATCTTTTGGAAAGAAGTGTACAAGATGTGTTAAAAATTATTGAAAACAAATCAAAAGTTCGTAATTCAAGAAACAAACCGATTGTTTCTCAAGTGAAAGCAGGTAATGTTGATTCTTCAGATATAGCCAATGTCGTGGCCAATGCCGTGACTAGTGCTATGACCGCAATGTTTAAACAACATCAAGTAACCCCAGCTCCAGCTTCCGTAAAAGCTGTTGAGGAATCTTGTGTTACTTGTGGCGGTGCTCATTCTTACCGATAGTGTCCTGCCACTGATGGCAACACTTTTTCGGGCTGTTAAGACAATATTCAAGGATATGTTTTAGCAGCCGCAGTGAACTACAATCAGGGAAATACCGGTTATCATCCCCCGTTGCTAACCCGAGGGGTGACTTGAAAGTAATCACCACCCGAAGTGGTTTTTCATATGATGGACCTTCGATTCCACCTCCTTTTTCTCCTCTTCCTAAAGTGGTATAACAGGAACCCGATGTGACAAAGGATATGGTACAACCGAGTACCAAAAACATCCAACCTCTGGTATTCCAAATTCAAGCTCCATTTGATGAGCCCGTTGTTGCTCTTAAGCCTAAACCGTCTATACCTTATCCTTCACGAGCCAACAAACAAAAGCTCCGTGAAAAAGATGATATTCTAGCTTCAAAATTTGTTGAAATCTTTAGGGAATTACATTTCGAGCTTAGTTTCGCGGATGCTCTTCCTCATATGCCAAAATTTGCTTCAATGTTTAAAAGTCTCCTAAATAACAAAGAAAATTATTTGACTTAGTCAAAACACTGGTGAATGAGAATTGTTCGGCGGTTATCCTAAAAAAGTTGCCCGAAAAACTTGGAGACCCCAGCAAGTTTCTTATTCCATGTAATTTTCTAGAGTTACTTGAGTGCTTAGCCTTGGCCGATCTTGGTGCAATCATCAACTTGATGCGTCTTTCCATATGGAAGAAGCTCTCACTCCCCGAAGTAACTCCTACTCAAATGATGCTTGAACTTCTAGGCCTATCGACTACTAGTCCATCCGGTATTGCCGAAGATATCTTTGTAAAAGTAGGAAAGTTCCATTTTTTTGGCCGACTTTGCAGTCGTTAATTATTTTGTCGATCCTCGGGCTCCCTTAATTCTTGGGAGACCCTTTTTGAGGACGGCACGTGCTTTGATTAATGTTTATGGTGAAGAATTAACTCTCTGAGTTGATGATGAAGCCATAACCTTTAAAGTTTGTCAAACTTCGAGATACTCCTACAATGATGCTGTGTCGATTAATCGAATCGATTTCATCGACGTAGCTTGTGAGGAGTATTCTTAAGAAGTGCTCGGATTCTCGAATAATTCTATGAGTGGTAATCCCACTCTGTCTTTAGATCCTATCCTTTCTACTTCTTCCCCATCTCTCACTCCTTTTGAGGAAGGAGGCTTCATTTTGGAAGAAATGGAAGCTTGTCTTACAAATGATTTAATTCCATCGGGAATTGATGATGACAACTTTGATCCGGAAGGAGACCTTCTTCTACTCAAGAAGTTATTAAACGATGATCCATCATCTCCTCTCCCTCCGAAAGAACTTATGTGCCAAAGCTACTCCAACCGCAAATCTTCCATATGGCATGTTTTTAACTCGTCTTTATGAAGTCCGTGAAAAACGTAAGCCTCATCTTGACAATGGCATTTATGATGTTGTTGAACGAGTCATGCGTCTACTTGCTCTAAGGACAAACCCGTCGACCCCGAAGTGATCGTGGAAAAGCCCGTCACTCTGTCTCTTCAACCTCCGCCCATCATATAACCTTAGATTCTTCGTCTCACCAGGATTGTATAACTGTGGGATGATGGTGCATCTCGTGCTAGTACCCCATCTCCTACCACCTATCTTAACTCTCTTAATTCACTCGACTACCAAAACTATCATATGCCTTCCTCTTCCGAGCAAACCGATGAAACTCTCTTTGCACGACAAACCACCTTGCTCAACTAAGCAACGCAATGTATGAGGAGATGCTGAGGAGCATATTTTAGGGTTCAAGTCATTTGGAAAGGCATTAAAAGGAGTGTTTCGTAAGAAGAAGAAGTGAAGACATAGGACAGAAATTAGCTAGATAGCTAAATGTGATTTAAGACAATTTTTAACTTGATTATGTGTATGTTCTAAACAACTTGTGTGGTGATTATCCGATTTATTCGGAAAGACTTGGTTATTAGTTATATTTAGATGCTTATTTGCTATGATGGTTTAAACCTTTGAATGTTTTATTTAATCAACTACTTATGCTACTTTGGTTTCATGATTTGATGTGTTTATTACATGTTATATGATTACATGTGCTCATAAAACTCAATAGGGCTTGCTGACAAATAATCACCAAACAGTAATACTTCACAAAAAAAAATTTGAGAAAAATCATTTTTCTCTGTGAAAATATGAAAACCAGCAAAGGCGGCCCCTAAATCATAAACGGGCTGGACCCCTTATCTTAGGGGACCGTCCCCTATTAAGGGGACCGCACCTAGCAAATGCACGGGTTAAAATAATCTAGTTTTTCCTGCTTTTTGACCCTTTTTACCTTTTTTAAGTGGCTTGTCTCGTCTATCTTTGCCTTGAATGCTCGAAAATAATTTGCGAAATAACTTAAACTTAGTTCAAAACTCAATTCATTTCAAACTATTTCCTTCCCATATAATGCCCTCTAAATGATATTCAATAAACATATTCTTCATCATTCATCAACCATTATCAACATCCATGCATCCACTCATGCTTCCATTCCAAAGCCTCCAAGAGACCAAATATCAAATCATTCCACCAAATACTGTTTATGGATTTTAACCCAAGATGACACAAAATTCTCCGTCACCCAACTTTTAACTCTCATCAAGCTAGTGCTCCTAATGCACCTTCTATAACACCAACAACCAAAGCATACTTCTTCATCCTCAATTGGACTACATACCAATCACCAACACTCATCAACATCACTTTACCCAATGGTTACTTGAACCTACCAACATCTCCTCTCTGAGAGTTTCTACCCCACCACCGTCCAACTCAGAAAATGCATCAGATGGACATCACTCTCCACCCTTTCACTAATTACCTCACTTTGATGTCCAATTTGATAGCCCATCACTCTTCACCATCTATCTTTGGTCATCCCGTCCTTTAGAACCTTTTTGAGGCACAGGAGATTCTTGTATGTGTTGCTTCATAATCGTACTTCATATATTGGATTGAGAGCATGAACTCCATATATGTTTTATATATTGACATATGCTCTCACTACACAACAACCATCATCCCACCACCTCCACCATCTTCCCCAAACTAAACATACTCTATGTTTAGTTTCTTAAATAATTGTACATCCATCATTTTGCAAGCAAGTCCTATGGAGCTTTACTAGTTATAGGACTTTTTGTAGTTTAAAATTTTCATGTATGTTAGCATGTTATTTATTTTGTATGCATGAGTGTGGTTCACACACTATTTTATGTTAAATGGATGATTATTGTTGGTTGCATTATCATTATGCCATATTTTTCCTCACTTGCTACATGTTAGAAATATTTGTATTGTTCTAACTCATTTTTGTAGCCAAGAAACCATAGCTCGATCCTTGGTGCCCTCGAACGAGAGGGAGCACACATTAAGGGGGAGCATTTATTCTATCGATTTTACTAGCAAATCTCGACGATGCTTTTTTGATTCTACAAAAAGAGGGATAAATGACATAAAACTCACTAAATACTTGTTTAAAAATAATTTTACATTTAATGAGTTTAAATTTTGTAATCATCAAAAAGGGGAGATTGTTGATAGAAATAATGCCTAAAAACATTATTAATATTTTTCACATCTTTACGTTTTGATAATCACAAAATATAAAAACGTTCAATATAAAATTAAACGTAAACAAGTAATTAGTAGTAAATTTTCATTTCAAAAATTATATCACTTAAAGGTATGAATAAATATATGCTTAATGCATTTTATGATCAAAAGAAATTCAAATTTTATAAACATTACAAAACATTTTTTACAATTAAAAGAAATATTTTATTCAAAATAAACATTTTGAAATTCAAATTTTCGGACCTAAATTGCTAGAAAAGTTCCAGAAAATTCCCCCTACACAAAAGACAAACTGGGGAGCCCCTAGTCTAGAGCGGCCCCCTTAAATACACGGGCGGCCCCCTTAAATACACTGGCAGCCCCCTTAATTTTAAAGGGACAACCCACCTATTTAAGGGGACCGCCCATAGGTAGACGCTCCTCCAGTTTGTCCTATAACTACTGGACTTTTCCCCACTATTTTCTCACCTTTTGCACTCATTCTTTCTGTTCTAAAACAGCCCACACATCTCATTAAAATCTTTTGATCATCTAATCATAAAGCTTTGTTTCCAAGTGATCCAAGCTCAATTCCTCAAGTGCAAGAGAAGAATACTTCCATCATCAAGTGAAAAAATATTACACCTTTGTGTGTTGTTGCAATCTTATTGCATCCATATCATAACTTGTAAATCATTTGTAAATCTTGTAAAGTTGTGTAGTAGATAAATCTTTGTGATTGTTGTAAGTATAGTTGAATCTAGTAATTCATCCAAGTTGTGATAGTTAGGTGTGAAAGTAGAAGTGAAGTAGTGAAGTAGTGGTGTGAAGAAAACTAGGTCGTAAAGAAGTTGTGAAGTCGTGATAGATTGGTTATAGCTAATATTAGAACTCGACATCTAGCTTAGTGTCGGAAATTGATATAAGCGAAAGTTGTGTACGGTTTTCTCCGCCATAAGGGAGTTTGTTGACATAGTGAAGAAAACTCTGGAGTTTGGTGCTCGAGGAGTGAAGTAGGGCGAAGAGGTGCTTCGTTACCGAACCACTATAAATCCTCGCGTTGTGGCTTGATTATTCTTACTTTTATATCTTGTCTTACCTTATTTGCTCATACCATCCTATTAATTGTTTAGATAAGTATATTGTTTATATTGTGTAAGTGTTGAATTCACATAAAGTCGAATCTAAGTTTTTATTTTATTAACAAACATAAAAATTAAATTAAAAATCGGTA
>BQNB010165950.1:0-14163 GCA_026074375.1 Tanacetum coccineum | reverse complement strand
GTATGAAATTACAAGAGTTTTTGGTTGCATAAGAATTAAGAAGTTAAGACCTAATATTGAACTGTTCTTTTTTAGATTAATGAACAACTAATGAAAAAATGATTTCCAAGTTGTTTAGGCCCTAGTAACAGAAGTAGAAGATAAGAATTAAATTTGGATATACGTATTGAATAGAATAGTATATTGATTGCATAATTCCATCTAGTGTGTTTGCCTAACATATTTGAAGATTAACTTTTTGTAGTCTTCATTTTATAGCCATTCTCCTTTTCAAAAAATGAGTTCATGTGACTAAATTTTTTAGCATCTTCATCTAAGTTTAGACATGAACATGAAGTATGGGTGTAGCATGATAGAATTTTTTAGCATCTTCATCTTAGTAATAACATATGGTTTGATAAAAAACTAATAGAGCCTTGAATAATTTGTAACATGATAGAATATTTCCGATTGATTTTCATATGTCTGCCACGAGGGAGATATAGTGATATACCAAGAAACTGGCAATTGCCTCTAAAAGATGTACCTTCTGATTTTAAATGTGGAATAGTGTTTCTTAGTTTTTATGGTTGGAGCTTTAAATGTTAAAGATTATAAGCTTCTAAGGTAAGTTTTGACTTATGATGCTTATAGCCAATAATCTTCTAAAATGTGATCCATTTATTTGATATAATTTCCATCTAATAAGTGATATACTTCTGTTAATTTGTGGCTTCATCATTTTGACATACAACATTTCTTCTATAATGAATAGATAAAAATACACTTCATACACCTTGCACCATTTATTTCAACATATAAATTAAGTTAGGTGTATTTTAGGATTACATTATTACTGCTCATCAAAAGGTAATTTTCTTTACATTACATAAGTAGTACTCTTACTTAACATGTACAACTAATTGGTATAATATTTTTTTGGAGCGACTTGACATGTTTTTTAACATGCTCTTACTTCGTCATTAAAGTGTTTTAAGTTTCGTTGGTGTTTAATCTTTTTTTAAAGTGTGTGTTTGTTTAAGTTTATTCTTCCAGTTTATTATCTCACTGAATTGTTTGAAAAGCTACTAAGCTCAATTTTGGGGGACAAAATTAGCAATTCAAGATCACAAACAAGTGATAAACTCCACACATGTCTAAGTAGTGCTTGCAGTGGACATATTTAACAAGTACTTTTTGAAAAGCTAATAATCTCAGACAGAAGTTACTATATTTGGGGGCTTTTTCTATTTTTAAACATTTCCAGCCATTCGTTTTGAGAACAAAACCATGTAATACAAAAATTAAGGAATCATAAAAGCCGGGTATGGATTCGAAAAATGATTCGAAACTGACATGTATAAATGGTATACGTCTGAAAATTTAGTCGAGTTAAATTTGTTCCCTTGCTTAATATAACATGTGATCACCACATTTGTCTGTTTGATAACATGTTATCTATATTCTGTTATAAATATCAAATTGTTTGTCTAACCAGGCTACTATAAAGATGGATTATGAAAAAGATGGTGACGTCTTTCTTTGTGATTGGTTACAGGTTCTGCCTAACGGAGGGAAAGATGAGAGGCTGATGTTGGCTTATGGCTATGGTTTCGACACATCCCGAGAGCCTGTTACAGAATATCGAGTGCTTGGTCCTACGATAAGTGGCTGTTCATGGCTTCAGTTGTGTCCGCTAAAACAATGTCATAGATAACTATCATACGCTAAACCAGAACTTTTTAACTATCATACGCTAGACATCGAGTGCTTGGTCCTACAATAGGGAGCAGGTAATAAAAACCTTACTATTTCTCCACATAGCTTCCGTTTCTATTTTGAACCCATTTACCTATAGTTGGGTTGATTTGGGTTATGCCTAATCTCTAATGGACAAAATGGGTTAAGTAAAAAATTTAACCGAAAAGAAATCGGGTTAAATGGGTCAGGTGGGTCGAAATTCATCCAAAATGTATTTTTGACTTTAGAACCGTATGAGTCGATCATCTAAGTCAATTTTGTAAAAAACAAGCACATTGAGTACTTTGAGAGTGCGAAATTAATAGCTGTGGGAGGTGTAGTGAATCGAAAAGTGGTACAGAAGTTGGGGTTGATAACACATATGAAATTAATAGTCTGCTGTGTAATTTCAACAGACAGACAAGTATGGAAAGATCTTCGATCGTGAAAATTCATCATTCCTCTTCAACCTTAATGACCATGTATGAAAAAGAAATTCTTTCTTTTTCCGCTAAGTAAACTTTAAGAGAGAGATGGCATTTTGTTTCGAATATATGTTCTTGATGCTTATCGTAAACGAGACAAACTGAAGTTAGCTAATCATTCTCCAGTTCCAAACTGTTATTTAAAGGTATGTGCGTTATTGAAAAAGTTCTGAATAATACATGTTAAAAAGGAACAAATGTAAATTGCGGTAACACATGATATAATGAACTGTGATGAAGTGAATTTTCCAACTAAAGGTAGTAGTAAATTAGTAGTAGGTTGTGGAACGTTTGGTCAAATGGTAACTACTTTTTTATTATTCTGCAGGTCCATTGTATCTTGCTTAATTCATTGTAGCTTTGTTTCAGCAACTTTATGTGGCATTTGTTGTCAATTTGTGACATGCATTATTGTTCATTGAATACAAGTTTCATGGTAATACATTTTGGTCACTCGAACATCATATGGGCTATTGACTATATTCTGCGATGCCTAAAACCCATCTTCCGTGTATTTTGTTGTAGGAATTAACCCATTTTGATGACAAGAAGCAGTTGGTACGCCCCATAACATGAAAACTATATATGGCAGACTGAACTATGATGAAAACTATAGTAGGCTTAAGTCACAACAAATAACTTATGAGAAATCTTACTGTTATATTTGGAATTCTTTATTCCTGCAGGTAAACACCCTTGCAGCAGAAAAGTTTTAACAATTGGGATTACTTTAGCTCACCGTTTTGGAATAGTAACGTGCTCACATCATTCTCAACAATATTTTAACTCGAGATTTTAGAAAGTGAATTTGAATTTGGGCTTTCAATACTTTTGTTACGTTTTACCAAAAAAATTAAACAAACTTTGTTGTATTTAAGATTTAGATGCTTATGTTATTTAGTATTTTGGGCAAGATTTTCATGTAAACTACTATTTATGAATGTGTTTGTATGGCATTGAAACTTGGACACAATGCGCCGCGGCAACGCGCGGGTATCAAAATCTTATTTATAACATTGTTGACTATGTGTTTATAACCATGTGATTAGAGACAAATGAGAGGTCATGCATATGTAGAGGCAAAATTAGGGGTGAAAAAAAAACCGAAATAAATCAAAAACAATTAAACCGAACTAATAACCGAATTGAATTTGTCAAAAACCGAACCGAGCCGAACCACAAATTTAGTTTTCGGGTTGGATATAGGTTTGACAATTTGAACCGAAAACCGAATTTATATAAATATATATATTTATATATATAAAATGACCATTAAAATTTTATCTTAATATGAAAAAAAAAACTTTTTATGTTTAAAATATTTTTCTTTTGCTAAATATCTATCTAATTTCTTATTTTTGTAAATAAATGGTGTAATTCGGGTTATTTGGGTTACCCCGAAAACTGCATCAAATTAAAATTCGGTTTGCGGTTCAGTTTGACCCCAAAATTTTTTTAACCGAACTAACCGAACACCCCTATGCAAAAGTGAACAATACCCAGTATCAATCCTCTTGGCTAGTGAACAGTGCCGGCTTGAGCCGTAGCTCCTCAGTGCTTCCACGCCGATCTTCTCCTTCAAGCCAATTGTTGACTCGGCGGCTTCGCTACAGTCTCATATCGTGAAATTATTTGAGCTCTACACTTTTAGGCACCAATATCACCGGCCTCCACACCATTCGTTGGTCGTTAGGTTTGCCATCAGCCCATCAATAACGATTATTGATGCCAAACTACACCTAACTATCTAAATAAGATTAAAAGTTCATATTTTATTATATAGTATCACAAAATGAATATCATGTCATCTTAGCCGGGAGAAATGGCAAAGAAACAAGAGTTATTAAAAAGCTACGAAACAAATTAAAAGCGAAAAAGTAAATTATAACTATTATACATATGCTGTGTTGTCTCCCACTCACAAGCTCATTTTTTATTATAAAAATAATAATAAACTAATTTTATGAACAGTAGAAAAATTATAAACTAATGGTTTATGAACAGTAGAAAAATGGTAAAAAAAAATCTGTGAGGGAAGTTTAAACAAATGTGTATGCATTGAGAAGAGAAGAAAACACGTAGCATTCCACTGCCTCATTATTTTACTAAAATCCCCTTATCTCTTTCATTGAAGCTTCATCCACCGAATTCATTCATATTAAATAAACAAAACCCATAGTAGGCCGGGTTTCTTAGATCTGATGGGAGGCATAGGAGGCGGAGTTGGTGGTGGCGGTGTACAAGGATTCCGGCAGGGTCAAGAAAGACGGTATGTACGATAATGAAGCAATTGATTGTCTCTTATTTCAACACATCGTCGAGAATCTGCTATTGGTGTCTACATTCGAGTATAAAGGTATGATTAAAACTATTTTGCTCATTACTTATGATTTGTTTTAAAAACTCAAACTTAGGGGTTTTCAATTTAAGTGTGTTTTAATGTTTGAGTGTTGGAAATTTATAATTTGATGAATTTTGAAATTAGGGTTTATGTGGGTTCTCTTAATTACTTCATGATTTGTAAATGTGATGTTTTTTTTACTTGCATAGTAGCTATAGAGTAACAGGAAACGATTTGATCTTAAAGGCTTATTAGACAAATGTAATATGAATTGTTGAAGGCTAAGAGAGATGAACTAATGTTAAAGGGGTGTTTGGATTAGCTTATTTTACGTGTTTATCGGCTTATTTTAACTGTGTAGTTGTAGGGATTAGGATTATGATATATATATGAGTGGTTTGCACTCCGGGTTATTACATTACAGGTAAGCGAGAAGTAAACTTATTTTCTAAAAAAACTATAGTTTGGGATACCACTCCGGGTTATTACTAATCTTAAGCGGCTGAGGTGTGGGATACCTACCTGAGGTACATTAGGTGTTAAGGTTTATGATATTGTTTGTGATGTGTTAAGGTTTATGATTTTTTTCATGTACATTAGGTGGCAGATTTGTTGCAGTGATGTTGTGGATATGGCAAGCAATGCACCTTTGTTTCTGAATGACCACCGTCTCACTTACTATTCCATGAGGTATATTTTTTCATCTATATTCTTTCATGAGAACATGTCATGCTAGACCATTCTTTTGTTTTCATGTTTAGGCGAGCTGCCATGGTGTTTGATTCACATCCGTCGTTTGCGATGCCAAGTTATTGGGCTAATAATTCTCACTGTCAAATGGTGCAACTCTCCTTGATTCAACCCTTCAAACCATATCATATGGTTCACCAATGGCATCCGTTGTTTGGTATTACAACACACTATATGAGAACTACTTTATGAGACTAAAGGTAAAGCAATTACTCTTTCTAAAACACAATGAGCTGATAGGAACTTAGGATATGCGTACCCAAACAACCTCTTTATAGACCAATCAACTTACATTTGTATGGCAAGAAGCCTTTATTTCGATTGTCATTTTAATTTTGGCTTTGTTGTCTTTTCCCTTGCCAGGAATATTATTTCGATTGTCATTTTAATTTGGCTTTGTTGTCTTTTCCCTTGCCAGGAATATTATGCAAGCGATCTACTCTATTGGGCGGTGACCAAATTGTGGCTTAACTTCCTGGTGATTACCTTTTATAATTCTTTATGATTTAAGTTTCAATCGGTCACACCCATCCCAACTGTCAGCATGTGCCCGATTAACAGAAGCCAGTTATATTGATAGATTAGGTAAGACGCTTAATACTAATTGAAGTATATAAAAATATTTTAACTTGGTGATGTTTATTTAACTGAAAACTATGTGTTATTCATAGCCCATTGAACATTTTGTTTGTAATGTTCTTAACTGAACATTGTGTTATTTATTTAACTGGTGATATTTACTTTTAATTACACATTCTCTGGGCTGTCATATTTATTTTACTCAAAAGCCTTCAAAAACGTCACTGCATAATCAAATTCATCCCATGTTTTCCCATTTTCGACCATAGCGAACCCTGAATGACCCTGCCTGCTCCAAAGAGGATGGACTTTGACTGGGTTGTACCCTTGCTTTGTCCACTCATCTTTTAGTTTACTACCACCTTTACCTATAAATTTACCATTTTTGTATTCAACATGTATGTTTGCGGCCACAGCCATCCTAGGCCAAACGAATAGCTCTTCGTTAACGTTTTGCTTTGGAGTGGTGGTTTTAGTTAAATCGACACACTTGATTTTGTCATCGTTAATGTTTTGCTTTGGACCTTTGTTTAGTTATGGGTCTATTCACGAAAAATTCACGAAAAAATCACGATGTCATGATAGGTTATGGTTTGGTTCAATTCATAAAATGTTTAATCTGTTATGATGGGTCTATTCACGAAAAAAAAATCTACCGACTAAAACACAAATATTTTATGAATTAAAAATAGACTACTAGGATTTAAGGTAGATGTTTTTTTTCATTACAAATAGGCATCAATTGTTTTATCTTTTGTTTCCTAAATAAAGGCAATCTCATCCTTCTTTTTTAATACGTGTTTATTCATAGCAATTGAACATTTTGATTCAAAATAAAATATTTAACTTGCTGATATCTTATTACTGAAAAACTATGTGTTATTCACAGCCCATTGAACATTGTGTTAAGGTAACGATTAAGAACTTAGATTAATTTCATTTTAATACACCTAATTAGTCATGGCAATGAGGTTGTTAAGATGCCGAATGATATTACTCCGTAATATAAGTTCTTAATCATGACTTTTAGCTTGCAGAATGATTGAGAAATTGGTCAGCGTTGCTGGTCTGGGTGGGAATGGGGTGGGTTATCCGATCACGTCTTTTATGGGATTTTTTATGATTTTATAATTTTTATCCCTGAGCTATCATATATATCCTCAAATAATTACTTTTTCTCCTCAGACTTTGAGTCAAACAAGCCTGTACACTAAATATTATTTTACGTGTACAAATGTAACGATAATCTGGATATTCAGTTGCAAGATCACATACTCTATTAAGTTCAGGTTATGTTCCATTTGTAACGGGTTGTGGTAATAATACTTCTTATCAGTCGTGTCTTTATGTTATTCTCTAGCGGCCGTGTCTTTATGTAGATTCAGGTTATGTTCTATTTGTAACGGGTTAAACGGGTAAATATGAAAGTAAATGAAAAGGGAACGATTGGTGGTGAACGTTATTTTGCCAAAATTAGCACTTGTGACCATATGCAGCAATAATCCGAACATGATTATTTTGCCCCCAAATAATTAGATAACTAGAATCAGTTCTGCCAAACGCAAACATTAGAAGCTGCATCTTTGCGGCTTAAAAGCGCGATAATTAGATTTCTTTTTAGGGTTCTAATTTTTTGTTTTTGATGAAAGATTTTAGCAATTTTGGATGTTAATATGCTGCATATTTTATCTTCGATGTAGGAGTCGGCCTATTATTGGACAAAGTTCTGGGTTGAGATTTAAGCCTTACTGTTTGTACTACGATGGGATTGAGAGTGGTCTCAAGGAGTCCAATCTATTTGATGATACTGGAAGTTGGGAAAATGTGGATGCTTTCCAGCGCTCAGGTATCCTTTTTCTGTTTTTTCCTTTTGTGTGTTATTCGCATCGTGTAACATTGCATGACAAAGTGAGTTTGTACGATAGCTCCACAGTTAATGTAGTTAATCTTTTTTAGGGTCATCATTGTCATTTGCATCAGTAGACCTTGTTCCAGTAAAAAGCTTTAAGCAATGAGCAGCAGGTTATAAGTTTTGGTAGGTGGACTTGGAAATGAAAGTTGATTGTAAACAGAAAAAGAGTACAAGTTCATGTAACGCAACTAGCAAAAAACTAAGACACGAATTATATTCGATATAATATATGTGAACAGGCACATCGGTAATATTTCGATAGTATAGTTCAAGCTAAAGTTCTGAATTTGTCATGTGACGAGGTTGCGTTTATAAATTATTTCGATAGTATAGTTCAAGCTAAAGTTCTGAATTTGGATTGACCCGGAACATTGTTTTTTCAAGAGAATTTAAATACTTAAAATAACTAAGGAGTTGATAACAAATGTAAAATTATTTCAGTAGCTAGATTGATTTAAATATAGATGATGTAAAGCTTAGTAGTACTTTTTTAATACACAAGGGGTCTGTACCCTTCGATAAAGTATGAGTTAGCACTTGGTTCGCAATCAGATATGGTTGGTGATGATTGCAGTGTACTTAAGATGGGACGGGATTTTTTTATCAGTGGCAGGGATGGACTTGCGAGATGGGTACTAAAATATACTATATATGTTTCATGCTCTTTGTTAGCTGGTCTTAGTGGTTATATGGCCACTGTAACTAATTTAAAAGATCCTTTAGAGCATTGACGTTGTGGTGCAGCTCCAATAAATGTAAGTTTAGCCTTAAAGGTGGAAGCTTCAAACCATTACCATTTAAATAGGTGAATTTTAATTATGTTCTAACTTATACCATCAAATAAGTCAATCTAATATCTTAGCTTTAGGAAAACAGGTCAAATGGGTTGACGGATTAAAACTCAATTTTTATATTGCTGCACTCAAGTTGTAAGTGTAGATCCTTTATGGCATTGTAAATAAATTCACTAAATCCTCAACGGATTAGCGTTAGGATTATTATCTATCTTACGATGCAGGACGACGATGAGATTATGAAAATTACTTCTTTGGAAACGAGGCCTACGGTAGAGAAGGTGTGGATATTTCTAAAAGACAGTTGGTGTTTTCAACAAGTATGTTACTCTAAATTTTTTTACTTTTGTCCTAAAAATATTTAGGGATTAGTTTACTCTTTAAATGTTTTCTACCACTTGAACCAATAAAAGTATGCAGATATTTGTATGCATTCTTGAGCAAATATATGTTTGTGGTTTCAGTGAGATGTAACATAGAAATCGACAAGGTACGTTATATAAACAACGCACACAAGCTTATTTTTTGTTCTTCATCCTACATAAACTTAATAAACTATATGATGTTGTAATGTTACAGATTTACAAGTCATATCTTTCGTTGGCTTCTGGAGAGTTAAGCATGAATACAACCATCATTGTGACCTCAATACCAGCTATTTGGGTAACTAAAGTTAGGTTTTTACAACGGACTAATATGCCGCACAGGTGCATATTTCACACAGTTATCTGTTAGTACTGTCTTACATAGGAAATGATGTATTCTTATGTAGAGAAAATGTAATAATGAAGGGTGACACACACATCTTTCGCACCTGAAATGAAATCTATGCTTTAAGTCATTTGGCTAATGTGTTAAAGTTGTGATATTTTGTAAAAGTTATGTGTTGACATTATGCTTAGTGGCTTCTTTTTCGAGAATGAATATCATTTAATTACGACCCAAATGTATAACCGAACGACAAGGAAACATTTAAAAGAAAAAGAAATATCTCTATCATCACTTCAAGGAGCTATCCTTGTAACTGTTAGGATTCCGACTTAATTGCTCTATTACGAGCAAAATAAAGCAACACAATCTTTTATATAAAAAAAAGAATTACATCATTTCGGAGTTTTTTATCAGATTGAATCTTATGAAAAAAAATTAGACCAATCAAAACGCTTCATTTTGCCACGTAGGCAAAATCATGCTCTTCTTTTTTATATAATAAAAGAATTACATAATTTCTGAGTTTTCTATCAGATTGAATCTTATGAATTAAAAAATTAGACTAATCAAAACGTTTGATTTTGCCAATTGGTTAATAAAAAGTCAAAATTAAACTTTAATTTGGTCAAAATCAGAAAAAACATGTAAAATGAAAAACTCACCAAAAACTATATGTGTCAAAATTATGATAAATTTAACTTAAAAAAAGTGGGGCTGATTATTTAAAACTACAAGGACCTAAAATAGCACGTATGTAATTTCCATGCCTATTTATTGTCAATTAAAAAGTCATTCACTTAATTAAAAAAAAACACCACCACTTTTAATCTCCGCCTGGCACCACCACCCGACCACCACCATCCGACCACCACCACCACCACCCGATCACCACAGTAATATCCATAGCTAGCTTTGGTTCCCTATACAAATCAAACAAGAGCATTAAGTTGTAGATTTTGAAAATTGTAAATTGTTTCCACTATATTTTTATAGTAGTCCAGCTCGCCTATATATTAATTTAGCTGATGTTTTTGAAAGATCATATAAAGGCTTTTGGGAATGGACATTCAGCTTATGGAAGTTTAGCTAGAACAAAATGAGTTTTTAAATTTGTTTTGTTCGTGTTAAAATAATATATAGAATTGTGTTTTAGCATAAATAGAATCAAAAGTAAAGTGAATTAGTAATGAAAAAGATAAATGGACAATCAAAGTGAAGGTTGTTTCTCTATGGAAACAATATTACGCCAACAACAATCTACCCGCGTCAGCAAGCATGGATATGATCTTTAAGGACGAACATGTATTCATAAACTTACAATCTTCTTGATTTTTTATATAATTTTAAAAGAACAGATTATAATTAATGAAAGTTGGTCTTCTTTTTTACGTTATTGTTAAAACTATAAGGTACTACCATTCACTCTACAATAAGAGCAGGATTCATCTCTGATTTTGATAAATTTCAAAAGAGAATTTAAAATTCCCATTTGCAGCATTAACACAAAATCGAGCCCAAATTCAATCCGCATAAGATTGTCAGAAGCTAACTAAGACATACATGGCCATGGTGAAGTAGGTTGTAAATCAAGCTTAAGGCAAATAGTTTCAGGGTTTATCCTATTGTAAGTTACTAAATACATTCGTTATGGTTTTTATGTGTATTCGGAGTTTATGGGGAAAGTCTAAAATTTTAGGCTTATGATATTGCATCTATTATTTTCACTTCTAGAGTGCGCCTATATTTTTAGATGCATTAACTCATTGGTTTTGATGAAGCTCAAGCTGGTGGCATTATATCAACTACTATCGGTTGAAGGAATGGTGAGCCCAAACAAGTATGACATATTTCTTATAAAGTTCCATTTTGTTGAAATTGTATGATTCTTAAAAAGAGATAATTAATGGGGATTTAGTAAATATATCGATTCCTTCGCTTTGCGTAACGGGATTACAAAATAAATAGTTAGGCTGATTTCATCTTTAAATAGTGAACTTAGGTTAAAAGCATTTCATAAGTTGCGTCGAATGGCTGTGCCTAAATGGTCTGATATTGAACACCATGTGATTAATTTTCAGAAACTAGGCAGTCTTTTTAGCATAAAGGATCCGTTAGCTGCTTTGAATAATCAAAATCATGCAATACATAAGCAAGTACTTAAAGTTAGGGATTATTAGATAGCTTTACATTTACCCATGATCCCTGTAAGTCTCTACTACAGTACTCATTCTCATTTTATAAATCAAATCACATTATACTATAACTAGATTTTGAACCACCTGATTGTTACTTTTTTTAATGGATGTTTATAGTAAGAATAGTTTCAGTCGCACAAACTTGATAGCAATAAGGTACTTAACCTTTGTACGAAAAATGGTGGAGATAATCTTGCTTTATAAACACATTAGCTCTACAATTATATTTTGATCTTAACAACTTACGGTGAGTGTTGACAATTTCAACATGTCTTCATTGTGGAATCAGTTTCATGGGGTATTCATATATGTGTTTAGTAAGTTAGGGATATAAACGAATACTTGCCTACCAACTGCAACAAAGTTGAATCATTGACTGAGGTAAACATTGTCTTTAATTTTACTTTTCGCGTAGTAATATATTTGAGCTTATGCACAAGGATTTACGCATAGGTTTTTTAAGTGAATAGGAGAAATTAGTGTTGTAAAGCTTTTAAAGAGAGAAATAATATACAATTACAATCTTTAAATGTTCGATTTTTGAAAGAATACTTATGAGCGATTGCGTTGGTGATGAAAATAAAGGCATAACTTACTTATGTTTCAGTTTGATTGTTGTTGTGATTCCGAACACAACAAAGCAATACTAATAGGATAATGTGTTTATGTGTAGATGCCTTTTTGTTTGACGAGGCTCCTCATACCTTCTGTATTGAAACTGTTGGATCAGTGATGACCAAATTTATCCCAAGCAACGTTGTGATCCTAATTAAGAAATCGCAAGATTTTACCACGTCCTAACATCAACGCCTGTTGTCTCCATTGAGGTACCCTTTCTTTTGAAATCGGGACAATAAAGTTTGAGCAGTTTTTTTTTTCTGTTTTTAGCTTATAAACTAAACTTTACATTTTTGTAACAAGTTTATAAAGGTGAAAGGAGTTTCAAAATGGAGTGTTGGATTCTTGCAACATTTGATCTTTTCTTCAATTCCTTCCAAGATTTATGAATATAATTTCAGCTTTGAATTTGGTGTGTGAAAATGTTTATTCTATTGTTAATTCAAGGGAACCCATATCTTAAACATGAAGGCATAGGACTAGGCAGATAAGGCTACGGGACAATCATAAAACATCAGTCGCCAACTAAAATGGTAAGCAGACGAACTCGCTGAAGAAAATAAGAAGTATTGAAGATATACAATAGGTAAATCTTTGTTTGACCAAAACATATTGTAAAATTCCTCAAACCAATAATTCTCAAAACACAATGGGTGATCATGCTTAATTATCTGACCCGTAAGTAACTTTGATAATCTTATGCTAATATGTTTTGTTATTGTATATATATATACTGCATATGAGTTGATGATTGACTATGAATATTATCTGAATATATACAGTAAGGGAGCTAAGCGTGATTTTAGTCCTGCAATATTAGAGCGAATAAGCCGCAAATGATAGATCCGAATGATGATGAGCGCTATTAATGATGATAATTCGGTTGTCGCTATGCATACTGCTATTATGGAAAAGCTTCAGCTTTTTCGAGGCGATACTATCTTGATCAAGGTTTTTTTACCTTTGTTTCTTACTATATTTGTTTTGTTGTTGATTGATTTAAGTTGGTTCTTGCTTAATCTATTTTTGGTTATGCTTATTTGTTTATTTAAACACTCTATATGTGTAAAAAAGTACTTATTAGAATTGCTTACTCTCTTAAAGGATTAAGTAGTGTTCCTTTGTTGATACAAACGGTAAGGTCAAAGTTTGTGGTTTTGTTCTCTTAAAACTATAAAGAGCTGGGATAATCATTTCTAAGGCATTTGTTTATCTTTCTGAATTCGAATTAAGATTCACTTTTCGACTTCATCTCTATTGCAGGTCTTGGGGAGTATACTCATATAGTCATACAATACAGTGAGGTGAACATGAATTCATATTATACCTTGGCTTCAGATGGCTCAAAAATATGAATTGGAAAGGATAGAACCCTTAGACGTACACTAGATATAGTCAATCTGGTATGCAAGAATCATATATATGGCATGTTGTATATGTATATAAGGTTACAACTAAATATCAGAATTGTACCATTAATATGTTTCATCAGTATATTATAGAAATTTCGTCTTCAAGAGATTCTACTGTTGAAAACATGTTAGGCTGCTTTCGATATTAGTAAGTTCTAAAATTCAAATCATTTGACATCTTAAAGAGAAATTCTGACACAAATTGTCGGTCAATGAGATGGAATTGTGTACATAGACATGAGATTTTATCTATAAGTATAATGTTAACTAACATATATGTCAAAACCCCGTGCGTGCACGGGCATTAAAACTGGTAATAATAATATGGGTTTCTTCCTTTTTCCTTCTCGTCTTTGGAGGAATTAGAGGCAGGCGCGGTTACGTTGCTGAAGCGGATCCGGAAGTTCTCCATGGCTCAGGACATTGGGGCACGTGTTGCTGTTCATATATTTAATAGGATCAGTTTCGCTATTGCTAAAGGAGTGGAGGCCCAGATAATATCTCGGCTCCCCTCTAATTTATTGTAAATCTCTTGAGTTTCTTAATAAAGCGATTTCTAATCAAAAGAATAAATAATAATAATAATAATAATATCTTAGTTCTTCTAATAAATGTAATATGATAGATATTGTATTGATTGAATGAAT
>BQNB010165948.1:0-14163 GCA_026074375.1 Tanacetum coccineum | reverse complement strand
GCGTCCATTTTGACGTATCCGGGCCGTGACCAATGCAGGATTGGGTTTTCTTTCGGCCCATGACTGCTAAGTTGGGCCCAGAAGCCTAAGTGATAGTGTGGTCCAAGCCCGGAGGCTTGGTATACCTATTATACGTCATCAGTGATGTAATTAGTGACGTCATTTATGGCCGGGAGGGAGTTTTCAAAAAGGTTTTGTTTTATTTTATGTATATATAGATTGGACATAAATTTTAGGGCTAATAATTTTAAAAGGCATTTAACTTGACACTTTTTGTCTTTATGTAGCCATTTATTTTCATAATCTATCACTAAACATTCAAATTTCGTACATTGTGTGTATCGGTGACTTGCTTGACCTGCTGGAGCAGGTTAAGCTAACGATCGTTTAGTTTATTATGTTTATTATTGCAACGTTATTCTTTTATACTAATGACCGTTTATAATTAACTGAAAATTTGATTTTTTTAGAAGTCGCTTTTATTTTATTATTTTAAAATTTATACACGTTTTTATACACACCATTTTATCCACGTTTATACACACGTTTTTATACACATGTTTTTATACCACATTTCTATACACATTTTTATGCATGTTTTTATACACGTTTTTATATACGTTTTTACACACGTTTTTATACATGTTTTTATGCACGTTTTATACACGTTTTTTACACACATTTTTATACACACATTTTTATACACGTTTTTATACACACGTTTTTATGCACACATTTTTACACATGTTTTTTATACACACATTTTTATACTCACATTTTTATATACACTTTTTATACACGTTTTTATACACACATTTTTATACACACGTTGTTATATACGTTTCATACACCCTTTTTAAATCATTAGCCCTTTTTAAAAACGTGCATAAAAATATGTGTATAAAAATATGTGTATAAAAACGTGTGTATAATTTGAGTTTCTCGTTTTCAATTTTAAGTTTTTGACAAGTTGTGCACCCGAGATCAATTTTCTTATTTTTCTCGAGTTTCAACACTTTTTCTTATAAAAACGTGTATAAAAATGTGCGTATAAAATTGTGTGTATTACAGTAAAACATGTATCAAAATGCGTGAATAAAAACGTGTGTAAAAATTTGTATAAACATGTGTGTATAAAAACGTGTATAGAAACCCGTGTATAAAACGTGTGTAAAAATGTGTTTATAAAAACGTGTGTATAAAACGTGTATAAAAATATGCATATAAAACCGTGTATAAAAATGTGCGTATAAAAAATGTGTATTAAAACGTGTATAAAAATGTGTGTATCAAAACGTGTATAAAAATGTGTGTATAAAAACGTGTGTATAAAAATGTGTATATGAAAATGCGTATAAAAATATGCATAAAAACGTATATAAAAATGTATGTATACAAACGTGCAGTGGTGGCTCAAGGGTAAAGTTAGTAAAGCCACCGCTTTAGGCCCTCGGATATTTAAGGCCCCCTATTTTTTCTAACGCCATATATGAATATATAACTTGTCACATATTTTCTTAGGCATCATCTTGGGGTGTCAATATATAAAAGCCTCATTTTCCTAAAATCTGCTAAAAAATAAAAGATATTTGATACTTTTATTATTTTTATTAGGTCCATAGACTATAAAAAAAATAAAAAAAAAAAAATAAAAAAAAAAGAAAAAAAAAAAAAAAAATGGTTATTGGAAGATTAAAAAATATTTCAAAATATAGTTAAGAAAAACGACTAGGTCTATTTTTTATTATTCTAAAAAAATGAATAGAGCCCATTCAATGCTAATCCTAATGACTTTTATCCAATAATGTAAACAAAGTACACACTTAAAGAATCACTTATGTTAGTGCAAATATTACGATATATAATCTACACAATCTCGTTTGTTTTGTTGATGACAAACACGTAACTTGTAATACATAACGCAAAATGTACAAGTTACTCGTAATCGTATTTTGTCTCAACATACATCAACATCTCTCCACGTCTCGATTCCTCGTATGTTACAACACAGGTTCGTACATGTTTGTTATGTTGCATTATGATCAAACCTCATTTCACATTTTGCATTCAAGTATTTTATACAAATGCATCACTTTTATTTGTACACTAAAGTTTACGTCTAAATATATTTTATTTAAACAAGTAAACTTTATTTTGTCAAGCATTCAACTAGACTTTTTATTTTTACATTTACAAAGTTTACTTTCATTTTAAGTAAATAAAAAGAAAATGCTACTTACCTCATGCATGACATCACTTTGATATCTTCAAGTATCTTTCCAAATCTTGACAAAATATTTAGAGATCTTATTAGATTATGTAGGATTTTTTGTCATAAAATAATCCAAAATTCAGATTTGCAAAACTGTGTGCCGGTTCCCTTCGGTTACACTGGCCGGTTCCCTTTTTAGGAAGGAACTGTCAGAACTGGTGAACAGTACAGCCGGTTCCATAGGCTTACATTGGCCGGTTCCCTTCTGCAAAGGGAACCGGTGGAACCGTGCTACAGTACCAGTTTTTGCTATAAATAGAGGAGCATTTCTAATCCGTTTTCATGAATCAAAAACACATATTTTCCATCATTTTCACACATCTAGATCTGCAGGAATGCATTCATAAATCCACATGATGATAATGCTTCTAACTCTCATTTTTGTTGTAAGCATACACCCGAAATAATCCTCCAAAGCAAGCTTTTAAACACATGAAGATCTACCTCAACAAGCTTAGGAAACTTGTGATCTTCCATCATAGAAGACTAACCTCATCATGCTTTGTGATCTTAATGCTTGGTTCGGGCTTTCACATCCATTAGACACATTTGTTTTAGATCATCATTGTATACCCATTTGTATCATCTCTTTGTATCGTTTGATTTAGATTAGATGGTTTATGTGTTTGTGCCATAAAACACAAGGTTTATTATGTTGGGCCATAAAACATAACGGGTTTGGTTGTACCCAAAGAAGGACTCGGTATTTAGCTTTGTACCGAATAAAGTGTAAGCGACGATAGGTTGGTTCTACCTTTGTTAGGACTCGGTATTTAGCTTTGTACCAGAAAAAAGTGTAAGCGAAGTTGTGTAAGGTTTTCTCCGTCGAGAAGGGAGCATGTTGATCTAGTGAAGTAACTCTCGAGTTGGGTACTTAGGAAGTGGAGTAGGACGGAGAGGAGCTCCGTGACCGAACCACTATAAATCATCGTGTTCGGTTTGCTTTCTCTTTTACATATCGCTATTTCTTTACTTGTTAATTATGCTTATGTTATGGCTAGATGTTTAGGCTTGTGTTGTGACAACTTGCTTATTCTATATAGTCTTAGACTATAATTGGTACTTTTCATATTAAGTCAAGATTGATCGGGTATTTGATACAAAAGTTTTTAGATTTTAATCAGAAACGTATTTACCCCCCTCTCCCTCTACATTTTCCATAATTGGTATCAAAGCCACGTGGCTCTAGTTTTTAAAACAAATAGTTTTCAAAACCGAGTACGATCCATGTATCAAATTATCCAAAAAACAGGACTTAAATATAACTGCAAAAGTACTGTCGCGTTTGTTCTTATTCTTAGAAGTTTATGATTGTTAATAACTTTGTTAATACAAGCTTGTTATAACAAAATAACTATTGCGTAAACAACGTTTACTTTTATTTTACGGTCTTGCCATGTTTTGTTGATAACAACTCATAAACCACATCAAGTAAACTACCTAAATCACACACATTTCATACCAAAACAATTTCATAAAATATATACCTTTCCATTTTTAGTAACTTTTAATTACATTTTACATAAACTTGTAAATAAACCTTCAAATGTTTACATCATTGATGACATAATCACCCTACCATTTCTTAGGGTAATCTACCAAGATTACATATAATCTTTCAAGATTTGGCAATCCAAAATTCGAATTTTGTGTCAGGAAGACGGTTCCTTTGGCTAACATAGCCGGTTCCATTCAAGCCAGAGAACCGGGCTACAGGACTTGCCGGTTCGCTTCAGTTATATTGGCCGGTTCCATTCTGCAATGGAACGGGCGGAACCGGGCTACAGTGCAGTTTAGGCCTATAAATACCAAGCAAATTCTCATGTTTTACTTACCCATTTTTCGCATACTAATCTCTCTGATCTACTAATCATTCTCTCCTCTAAAGTTCTTGTTTAGTTTCTTTTAGCATTTGTAGGTAATTCTCTTCAAAGAAGAAATTGCCAAACACCCCTTTGAGACGATCAAGTTCCAAGTATCTTGCTTCGGTTCTCCATTGCATTATCAAGATCACTTTTCTAATTCTTGCACATCATATATTAGTTGTAGTTGTATTCATCATCTTTTTAAATTAAGTGTAGTGGTATTGGTGTGATACTACCTTGTGAAGAATCCGGTATTTAGCTTTGTACCGTTAAAAGGTGTAAGCAACGCTGCGAGGCTTCTCCGCCAGTTGAAGGAGATTGGTGACTAGTGTTTACTAACTCTCGAGTAGGTGACTCGGGGAGTGGAGTAGGGCAAGGAAGGTGTCCTTGTAGCCGAAACACTATAAACACTTGTGTTTTGGTTCTATCTCTCTAACTCTTAACTTTTAGCATTTTATACTTATTTAGGTTATTAACCAAACATTAATATTGTTAAACTTCACATATGATTTTAACAAAACAAAATTTTAAAACAGGAAAACTATTCAACCCTTCCCCTTCTAGTTTTCCACAATTGGTATCAAAGCTAGGTTACCAAAGTTTTTAAAATATATTGTATTTTAAATCTTTCAAACGATAATAGATTTGAAAAACTACAAAGAATGTCAATCTATGCAACAGCCACCTCTCTTTGAGGCTAATTGCTTTATATATTGGAAAAACCGTTTTAAAACTTATGTGAAGTCTAATGATATTGATCTTTAGCACATTATAGTTTATGACAACTATAAACCCACCATTAAAAATAAGGATACTGTTAAGGAAGAATTCATTCCTTATGAAAAATATGAAGAGTCTCATAAGAAAATAATTTCAAAAAATGACGAGGCTAAAATGGTTCTATATAATGCTCTGCCTAAAAAGGAATATGAAAAGATTTTCATGTGTAATATGGCTAAAGATGTTTGGAACTCACTAATAATTACTCATCAAGCTAATAAACAAGTTAAAGATAACAAAATAGACTTATTTGTTTAAAAATATGAAGAATTTTTTATTTCCGATGATGAAACTATTGATTGTGCTTTTGCTAGATTTAATACAAACCACAACAATTCATAAACATCACTTTCCATTTATGAATTTCCTTGTACACTGGATAATAAGATCAGTGTCTTTTGAAGTCCCAAGCCAGTACAGACTTGAATCTTCCTAGTGCATCAACATAATCATATATTGTAAGGGTCTTTGATGCACTATTTGATTTGGAAACATGGTCTAATTCTTGATGTTTTGGTTTCCAAATCCAGCTAGTTGAAGCCTTAACAGTATTTACTTCTGCATTTAGCCTAGTAGTATTAACCCTTGTACCCTTAACAGTATTAACTCTTTTGTTGAAATATCTGTTGTAATTCACTGTTTTCTTGTTAAAGTGTCTTTTAACAGATGAATATGCTTTATAAATAGAATATGTTTTGTGCATAGCATCATTCATTCTTGTTCTGGGTTGAGCAGTACTAACTGATTTAGCAGTATTAAGTGATACTAGGCCTGACTTAGTTAGTACTGCTTATGGAACTATGTTACTTTTAGGATTGGGGTGAGAAAATCTACCAAAGTTTTGGTGATTCACCCTCTTTGAGTTGTTCCACACTGGTTTAACCTGTTTTTGATCATTAATCTTTCTCTTGTGTTTACAGGTATAGTGCAGGTGATCAAAACTACCACATACATAGCAAGCCTTATTGTTAAACTCAAAATTTTCACCTAATTTCTGAGTCATCATACCATTCCAGTTTCTTTTATTTCCTCTAGGACTCTTATTGTTTTTCCTAGGGTTTTCTGCTTGCCTAACAGTTTCATTCCTAGCATTAACAGATTCAATCTTTTCAAAGCTAGGTTTGACTGTTTTTGTTACTTCCTTAGGTTTGACCACAATCTCATCATCTTCACTGTCAGATTCCCATTCCTCAATGATGGGTTCACTCATCCTAACAGTTTTAATTTTAGGCATTTCCACTTTATCATTACTAGTTTCAGAATTACTTGTTTCAACTTTAGACACACTAGTAATTGTTTCACTTACTTTAGACTCTTTTGCACCATTATGCCCAAAACCAGCTTTATCATTAGCACTCAATTGACTATTAAGCAGTGTATTAAGACTTTTAGAAGAAGTTTCAAATGATTCTAATTTGGTTTTTAATTCTTCTTTTTCTTTTACAGCTTCTGCTAATAGTTTTTTATGGTATGTGAGTACATCAGTTTTGTCATCTAAATCAATTTTCATAAATCTAATCTTTTCCTCATACCAAAGTTGATTTTTCTGATGAGCAACTAATTGAGCCTCTACCTTTTTTAAAGCTTGAGTATAGGCTTGAATTTCTATACTAGCATCACCAAGTTGTTCCCTTTGAGTATCATATAATTTTTTAAGTTGTGCATATGATTGCTCACATTCAGTAGAACAAGTATGTACCTTAGAATTAGCATTTGAAGAACTTGAGCTGTAGGCCATCTCTTCTTCGACAAACAAATCTTGTGTGTAGAAAATGTGTTCTTCTTATTCAAAGCTTCTCAACCAGCTCTGATACCACTTGTTGATCCCTTCTGAACAGATCTTTAACTCCTTAGCTGATATAAGGTTTAGTTGTATTGGATAAATCCAAGACAACTATGGTAGAAACTTTGATTGGGAATATCACAAACTATGCGGAAACTAGGTTGTGATACTAAGAAGAATAATAACAATTAACCAAACGTTGCAGCTTCAATATATTAATACGATCACTCTTAATAGTGATAGGGTTTACAACCTTGAAGCTATAACTAACTATGAGTAAAACGTGTATATGATGATTGTGTAGAGATTGATGTCTTTTCTCTACACCCTATGACCTCCTTTTATAGTGAAACTACAACTTATACTTTCATAAAGTGCAAGTATTACTTCCATATCCTTTATTGAATATTAGTCACATCCTTCCACATTTCCATGAGATAACCTACACATTAGGGAACATAGGAACATAAAAAGTAAAAGAAAGACATGTACAAGTATGGGATGTATAAGACTTGGTACAAGACTAGTGATTTTGACCAACTATTACCCTAAAACCCTCATCTTGTTCCCACGCCCCCCTTGACCATTTGGTCTTTGTATAACTTATTTCACTAGCTTATATTACTTGTATCTCATACACACTAGTAAACATAACATACACTCTCTCATTACTTAGCCAAAAATCAAAACTATCCCTCTTTTCTCTCTTGTTTAGCCACGACAACAAACCCCCCTTTTAAATAATCCATAGCTTGATTTTCTAAGACCATAAAAGCACTTATACATCATTCCTATGATAACCTAAGGTGTTTGCAAGGATTGGTTAAGCATTTACATGTGTTGAAGCAAGAAAAGGAAGCTAGGGTTTCACTTGGTTAATTAGGGTTTTCTTGGTTGTGAAAGCTCTGGTTTTATAACTAAAGCAAGGTTTGGATTTTGTTGGTCATCATATTACATCACACTAAGGTTATCTAAAACACTTTATGAATTTACCTTTATGATTTTATGAGTATATATGTTCTATGTAGCAAAATCATCATTAGGATGCTTTTAAACATGTAAAACACATTTTTACTTGTGAATTAAATTTTTGTACACTATTCATGTGTTATGTGGTTGTAAATATCATGGAATGAAGGAAATATAAGTCTGGCATCATTTGGTTAAGTAAAAAATGTATATGTACAAACAAGTAAAGTTTACTGTAATAAAGTTAATGATTTCATGTTTGAAAATGACTTGTGTAATCATGTAATCATGGACTCATGTGGACAAAATATGGCCACCAACTATTGGACATTAATTAATTATGTATTGACATATGGTATAAAGATTGAGGAAGACTTGCGGAATTTATTAAAGTTGAAAAGATATAAAAACAAGTGTATATAATTTAATTATATAAAAGATTAAAGTGAGCTATTAGATTCAATTCAAAATAGTGGGATTTTAACATTTTATAAAATAGTACGTTTCATGAAGATTCAAAAAGGTAAGAAACTCGAAAAACGGATTAAAAATGTGGGGGGGGGGGGGGGGGGGGGGGGGTAAACAAAAAAGATACGTAGTTTACGAGTTACACGTTAATTAAACGCGTTATAAAAGAGATTTTATAAAAACAAGTTATAAAATACTTCTAATATATAAAGTTTATTATTTCACAGATATCACCTTAATTTTTTATTATTCCAAAACAATTCTATTTATCATAAATGTTAGATCAATACCAAGGAGTTATGAATTACGACGAGATATATACTTAAATGTATAAAAATACTTTTATAAAGTTAGCTGTTACACACTAGTAAATAACATTTTGAAAACACCATTAATATGATAAAACGTTTAATAACAAAGACGTGCTCGAAAGAATCGCTCAAAACGGAACTATAACGAATAAAATACGACATTTACGAGTTTTACGATAACTAAATCTATAAAAATAATTTTATAAACTGTTATGAACAGTAAAAGTATTGTTCACAAGTAGGTTAATAATATGGAAATGTAATATTTTGATAACTCGTCTTAATATGAAAGCGTGGACGTATGAAACGTAAGAAACATGCTTAAAACGAAGAAATTGCGTCGTTTTTGCTATCAAACTATTTATAAACGTTTTAACTTTATAATTACGATTTCACTAAAATGATTAGATGGTGATTGAGCTATATAGAATTGTATATGGTAGTAGTTACTCAAAGTGATTAGTACTTATACGACCTATATTGGATTATGTTGCACTCGATCAATTTACCCCAAAACCAAAAACCGTGACCAATTTCTGTGATAAAACTTGATAATTCGCTCACCAAGGTGAGTTCATAGCCTCCTACGTTAACATGATTTTGTTTTACAAGTTTTTAGGGTGAGAAACATTCATTGTTTTACAATTGGACATAAGTGGATACTTTTACTTTATGATTACGTGTTGACTAAGTAGCGATAACCCTAGTTGAGCCCATTATCATGAACTGTCAATTACTGGATTGTGAGCGCCAATGTTATGAATAGATCTATTGGGATTGACATCCCCGTTCGGGTGATTAGCTATCACTAGAAAAACGAACGTATACCATGTCGAACATAGGATGTTGCTGGTTAGAACATCAATATGGGCAATGTAGGCAATTTATATTGTATTCATTCATGTCGAGCTTCAATGTCATGAGCTTAGGGCAACGTAATTACATTTATATGATGTCTGCACCTGTTGCATTATCATACACTTGAGAAATCTTGTGGTCCTACACTATATGCTTTATCAAACCTATGAATTCACCAACATTATTGTTGACGTTTTAAAGCAATGTTTTTCAGGAGGTCAATAAGCACGAGGTGCAAGGGATACATTGGTGGTTATGATTTGGATATCATGCATTAAAGATTTTGTAGCATTACATTTTATATATCTGTTATGGGCTATAAATCTTTGTATTTTGAACAAGTGAACAAGTGAAGCTTCGGGCTTATGTAACAAATACTTTGTTAAATCCAATGTATCAGTTTTAAATGACTTTTTGGTCGTTCTATATATACCTTGTGTTATTGATCATTGAAGTAACATGCCCCGGACCCTTATTCCGCTACGACCCAATTTGGGGGTGTTACAGATTGGTATTAGAGCCAAGGTTATAGAGAACCAGGTCAAATGTTTTTGCTGGACTATAACCATTTTCAAACATTGCATTCTAGTACAAAGGTTTTCACGGGACATAACATACATACATACATACATACATACATACATACAATAGAAACAAACAAACATACATACATACATTACTATACATAACACAATTGTTGTATTAGTTGATTAGACTAGAGGCAATCACGATTGTATACATATTGATATATAAATGGTATATAACTATAAGGTCTTATAATCAAATACTAATATAGCATTTTGGAATTCTTCAGATACAGTCATGTCAAGATTCAAATGAATTCCAGACGGTTACATACACAGAGTGTCCAGTCCATTCGAGGGCTTATCAGACTTTGATCACCAGGGGGGGAGGTTGTTGACCCTGAGCATGAGGGACTGCCTGGAATGCTAGATGACCCGTATGTGCAGGTAGCCTTACATGCCCCGCCATCACCAGACTACATACCTGGCCCCGAGGAGCTACAGTCACCACCCCTACCAGACTTTGTCCCAGAGCCGGTATATCCTGAGTATATGCCGCAGGAGGACGAGGTGTTTCCGGCTAAGGAGCAGCCACTGCCTGTTGCTGCCTCACCAACTGCTCAGTCACCAGATTATGTTCCGGAGTCCGATCCTAGAGGTAGGATCCGAAGAGGATGACGATGAGGACCCTGAGGAGATCCTCGTCGATTATCCTGCCGACAGAGGAGATGACGGTAATGACGAGGATGAGTCATCAGAGGATGATGAGGATGATGATGTTGACATCGAGGCCGATGATGATGAGGAGGAGGAGGAACACCTAACTCCTCCTGACTCTACAGCTGTTGTTTTACCAGCTGCCGATCAGGCCCCATCTGCGATGAGACAGAGACCGTTGAGACCGACGAGTTCTGCGGCAAAAAAAAATCATGACACCCACCACCACAACCCTGCATACGCGCGTTAACTGCTAAGGATATCATCAGAGATGAGACAAAACCGATATCACTTCCTCCTAGGGAACCAGTTTGAAGAGACGTCTTGCTAATGGCCTACTCCACCTTCATCACCACTTTCCCCATGGTCATCACCACTTCCCCAGATACCTTCTCCACCACTACTCCCGATACTATCACCGCTACCAGTATCACTACCACTACCTCAAATTTCCTCACCACCACTACCAGTATCATCACCAGTGCCTGTGTTATCTCCATCACCACCTGCTAGTCCTATTCGTCCGTTGGGCTATCGTGCTGTAATGATCTGACTGAGAGCTGAGGCCGCATCTACTTCCCATTCACTACCATTACCATCACCCATCATACTCTCCCACACCAGACCAGATGCACCATCATCAGGGACACCACCTTTGCATTTACTCTCTACTGACCGTAGAGCAGACAAACCCGAGGTTACCTTACCACTTCAGAAGAGGTTAGGTATCGCTCTTCATCCTAGATACGAGGTTGGAGAGAGCTCGTTTGCTGCTGCTGCTAGACCGGCTAGAGGTCTTAGGGCAGACTATGGTTTTGTTACCACTATGGATAGGGAGATCAGGTGTGATCTAGATAGAGATGTTGGATATGGGATCACCGACTCTTGGGATGAGATAGTTGAGGCCATGCAGGGGACACCAGTAGTTACCGATGTGGCAGAGTTTAGCCAAAGGATGACAGAGTTTGAGACTAGGGTTAGGCAGGACACAAACGAGATATATACGAGGTTGGATGATGAGCAGTCTGAGCGACAGCTGATGGCTGGTCGGCTCAACATCCTTTATAGGGATAGGCGTGCACATGCAGGTACTGCTAGACTCATGGAGACTAAGGCCAGTATGTCTCAAAAGGCTTAGGGATGATCTATAGACGCGAGTGACCTTGCGCGTGCAGAGGTTATGTCGCTATATACCACAGTGTTAGCTCATCAGTCAGTGATTACAGAGCTATAGGCAGCAGATCGCAGGAGGCAGGCGGTGATTACAAAGATGTTGGCGGCAGACCGTAGGAGACAGAAGCAGTTCACAGAGGCACTAAAGCTGATGAAGAGACTTCAGACTCAGATGACAGAGTTCGAGAGACTACAGTAGGGAACCCGCCCAAAGGTCCTGCACAGCCATATGCACCAGCGGAGCTCGTAGTCAGTTCCTAGATCATGTTATGGCAAGTTATCTTGGACAGCCTACTAAGTAAATACGGTCACCACTCCCGGCTATAATCTTTAGTTGTATATATTCTTTTATCTTGAAACCCTAATCGTTGTGATCATTTTGTATCTGGACCAATCATGTAGTTTTTTCCAATTAAATATGAATGGTGGTATTAAGTCAAGTCTTGTAAACGAATTTATAATGAAGTGAATATCGATTAGCTACAAAATCCATTGTAAATTTTAATTCAGTTTGTGCATTTCAACTTGTGAGTGATCTCTTTTAACTTATTTGGTATTATCATGACATGTTTATGATTTTATGAAATCTAATCGGGTATTATATTTCTTGTGATTTGAAGAAGATGGCCCAAAAATAAGGACCAAACAAGGTTAAAACCCAGAAACAACACCGCCAGCAACCGCCATGCCACCACTAACCACTGTCACTAATCCCAACTTCAGGCAAATGATTGACCAAGGCGTATACTGTCTAATTTGGAAGCACTGTGATGCAAACACTGCATGTCCGTTGACTAGCCACAATTCAGGAACAGGTGCTAGGAGAAACACGAGCCACTATCGTGAGTGCACTTAACCCCAAACTTCAAGAAGTGCCAACCTCTAAATTTTAAGGCACAGAAGGAGTTGTCGAATTGACTCAATGGATTAAAAAAACGAAACTGTGTTCCGTATAAGCAACTGCTCCGTGGAAAACCAAATCAAGTTCTCCACTTGTACTCTTTTGGTAAATGCTCTAACGTGGTGGAAACTCCCACGTTAGGACTTTGTATGACATTGGCATATGCAATGACCTGGACTGAACCTGAAGAAGAAAATACAACGACAAGTACTGCCAAGGACCAAGATTAAGAAACTCAAAGTCGAACCTGTAACATGAAAGTGAAAGGTACCGAAGTGATAGGGTTACAACCAAACGTTTCATGACTGGCAACTGCTGTGTGTAGAATGTTTCTGGAAGAAATCCAAAAGATTGAGAAATATTCGTGGCTTACCTGACATGATCCCATCGTAAGTGTAGAACATCCAAGCCTAAGACAATGCAAGAGCAACTGAAATGGCAATCGAGTGATAGATAAAGTATCCGCACGTTTGCTAACCGTCAGACAGAGAACAAGAGAAAGCAAGATAATAACCAACAACCATAACAACAACACCAAAACAAGAGGCAGAACACCGACATGGCTTATGCTGCAGGAACTGTTGAGAAGAAACAAGAGGCAAAACATCGGCAGGGCTTATGCTGCAGGGACTATTGAGAAAAAACAATATGGGGGATCTAAACCCCTATGCTGAAAATACAACTATCACCACGATGGTCCATGTGCTCCTAAATGCCACAAATGCAACAAAGTTGGCCATTTTGCTCAGGTCGGGTCAGAAGCTTACTTGCTATGAGTATGGAGTTCAGGGACATTTTAAGAGGGAATGTCCAATGCTGAAGAACAACAACAACCAGGGTAACCAAGTTGGAGGTGGCAATGCTCCAGCCAAGGTGTATGCGGTAGGGCATACAGGGACAAACCCAGACTCTAACGTCGTGACAGGTACGTTCCTTCTAAACAACCACTATGCCTCTGTCTTATTTGATACTGGTGCCGATAGAAGTTTTGTATCTACTGCATTTAGCTCCCAAATTGATATCACACCAACTGCATTAGATCACTATTATGACATTGAACTAGCCGACGAGAGATATTGGTTAAACACTATCCTTAGGGGTTGTTAAATTAATTATCATGAAACACCATTTCAAATAGATTATGGCCGTAGAAACTTGGTTAGTTTCGAACTATAATTGTATAATAAAAAAAATAAAAATTAAAGGATTGGTTGGATAAAGTACAAGCAATCATGGTGTGTGCTGAGAAGATAGTTCGTATCCCTACGGGTGGATGAAAACATTAATTGTTCATGGTGACAGAAGCAACCAGGGACACGAGGCTCATCTGCACATTATCTCGTACACCAAAACACAAGAATACATGCTAAAAGGATGTCCAGTATTTTGGCAAACGTTAATACAAAGGAGACGGAAGACAAGTCAGAGAAGAAGCAACTTGAGGATGTACCAATCGTCCAGGATTTTCCTGATGTATTCCTTGAGGACTTGCCGGGTCTTCCTCTGACTCAACAAGTGGAATTTCAAATCGATTTGATACCT
>BQNB010165947.1:0-14163 GCA_026074375.1 Tanacetum coccineum | reverse complement strand
GTTATTAGAAAAACCAGTTTTTTTAAAACCGGTTTTCTAAAAACCGGAAACCGGTTTTAACCGATTTTTTTCACCTCTAGGCAACATACCACTGTGGTCCATATAATCCCCATCTTGTTGGGCCTTAAACATACCTATAACTAAATCACTATCCCTTTACTTCTTCTCCACAGGCCCACTAATCTTACTCAGCCCATGAAGCCTTTCATCACGCAGTGTATCTTTTGAAAATATTAGTTTTCACATGATATCCTCAAGTTAATTCATCAGCTAAACGTATATTTACTACTTTTCGCTAAACAATAAATGCATCCATATTTGCTTAAAAGATCATGAGTGCAAAGAAATTTGATCAAACGGAACATAATCTGTAATCAAGAACAATAACCATCAAGAAATTTGGGGCAGTACATTTAAACATATGCAAAATCTAAGGCCCCAAAGACGAAGCTAACAAAAGTCTGTTTAAAAATTAAGATTCGTCTTGTGATCCCGAACCTTCACTTCTCTGTACTAGACCTGCAAATCATATCATACACAGTGTAAGCGACACCAATTTAGGTTAATATTGAGCAAAAAACAAATTATGTGCATATATGTGTGAACTACCTAGCTATTGAGAATATAACGAGCTTATTAATCCGGTGGTGAAGAGATGACTATATTTTCGTAGATACTGGTTATTTTATTTAAGTACCGGGACACCAAATAAAACAAATACAGAAGGGAAGACGTACCTTCGACTGATCGTTCATTGTGTACTTGGGGTTTCATGGCTGGGAACAGTATAACTTCCTGTTTGAGCAAAGATAATGAACTTTATTGTTCCCAAAACAGCTCAAAAACATTGAAGAAATGAGAAGAAAAATATACAAACCTTGATGTTCTGAGAGTCAGTGAGCAACATTGCAAGCCTATCAATACCCAAACCCCAGCCAGCAGTTGGTGGCAAACCGTATTCAAGAGCCGTACAAAATGCCTCATCTAAAGCCATCGCTTCATCATCCCCAGATTGGCGATCCTGGAATGTTTTACAGTCAATACGTGTATCAAATTAAGATTTGATATCAAAATATTTATATGAACGTGATGTGTACCTTGAGTTGATTGGCTAATCGTTGCCGTTGTACCACAGGATCATTTAAGTTCTGTGTAAGCGTTAGCGACCTGAGGTATTAAGATATATATAAACATATATTTTCCAATATTATCCATATTACTAATAATTATAAATCTAGTGCTTATCAATACCTCATGCTTGTTAATAAACAATTCAAAACGCTCGGTAAGTCCGGGTTTGGATCTATGTGATTTTGCGAGTGGGCTCATTATCTCAGGATGGTTGGTTATAAAAGTAGGATTGATACATGTCGACTCCAGAAAGTGTCCCACAAGCTGCAAACAAAAAAATATCAAATAACAATAATTATGACATCTGTTTTGGTGGACAAATATATACTACGTATTATTTAAAGAGAGAATCGTTACTTTGTCCAACAATCGTGTTCTTTATGCATGCATCAGCAAGGAACTCTCTGGCTTCTTCACTCGCAAGGTCTTTCGGTATGCTAAGATTTGCTGCCTTCTCCAACGCTTCAATCATATCAATCCTTCTGAAAACATTGAGAGCAAGTTAATAAAACAATTGCAAATACTAGTAAAAACATAGCAAATAAAATCAGATTTAAGCAAAAAACCTGAATGGAGGAGTAAAGTCGATCTCAATTGGTTCACTGTCATACCCATTGGCATGATATTTAACTTTGTAGCCACCTGTCACGATGCCTGGTTCAAATTTGTGTCAGTAAAAAATAGCTAATAACACGACCCACCCAGTTATGCGAAAAACTAAAAAAAAAAAAACTGGATGAAAAGCTTTTCATCAGTTACCCGACCCACCCATTGTAATCTTATTAAATTTTTTCAGCCAAAATACAACACTAACCGCTTATCATTTTTTCAGTTAGTTCCATCAAGTCATTGTAATCTGCATAAGCCATATAAAATTCGCACGTTGTGAACTCAGGATTATGTGTCAAATCAATCCCCTCATTTGTAAATTGTTTTCCTATCTCATACACGCGTTCGATTCCTCCAACAACAAGCTGCTTCAACAAAAAGTTCAGGAGCAATACGCATAAACATATCCAAATTGAGTTCGTTGTGATGAGTCACAAATGGGCGAGCAGCAGCTCCACCAGCAACTGTGGTCAACATGGGAGTTTCAACCTACAATAAGATATAATTAGCCAAAGTAAGAAACTAATAATAATATATAACTAGATATGAGAAGAAATAAAAAAGTTGGTTAAGCTTACCTCCATAAAATCAAGCTTGTCGAGAAAATGTCTAATATAAGATACAACACGTGCCCGAGTCTTGAAAATGTTTCTGATGTCCGGGTTTAATATTAAATCCAGATAACATTGACGATAGCGCGTTTCCTACCAAAAAGAATTGCGTTTTATATTAATAAAAAATAGAACGTGTGTTGCATTAAGCGATTCCTATAAAGCGTTGTTTGTTTTCGCTTATGTTTGGGCTTATGAGCTTATATTTGTTTTCAGCTTATCGTTCATAGGCTCGTTTTTGTAGTTTATTTTGTTGCTCATGGGCTTATTATGATTTAAAAAAGGATAATAAGCTCATAAGCCAAAAAAAAGTTTATGGATGATAGGCGAAACACAAAAGCTAATAAGCCAAAACATAAGCTAGATATAACACCCCATAAAAAATGTATAAGGTACGTTATACAATGACAATGAGTTAAATAGTGCATTGCATTTTCTTGTGGATAAAATTCTTTTAAGAAATATGTTTTCAATGTTTTATGTAGACCTTCAACCTTTTGACATGTTTCCAAATACTGACCATTTCAACCGTTTACGATAAAAGAAAAGAAAATGAAAAAAAAATCTCGCAAATCGAACAATCCATAGAAAAAGGGTTGCAACTGTTAACTATAGGTGAAAGACAGATAATATTTAATACCAGATCTTTTAAACTATATAAGTAATAATTTGTAAGTTTTGGTTCTCCTTGTAGAGAGCTTCGCAATGAACATTTATGTGTCCAAAATGGAGTTGTTGTGAATGAGATATCGCGTCTCAAAGTTAAGCATTCGGTACCATGCTTAAAGAGGAATTATGTTTATTTTCTATCCCACATCGGTGGGATGATTAAACTTGTGATGACTCTATTGTGTATAAATAGAGGTCCTAATTCCATAACTTAGACACATCAAATCAATAAGTATTATTGATTTCCAACATATGGAGTATGCATTTGAAAAGGTTAAATTCCAGACAGTTTTATTTAGTCTCACAGTACAACTTACTGTTTCGTGGTTATGCTCTCTCTAACATGTCAAACAAAAATAAGAAAAACAAAAAGTAAATAACGGCTTAAAAAAGAAACCAGGGGTTGAAAGTATGTTATCATGAGCATACTATTTACAATAATGATATTTTTTTTAAATGTATACACCATATATTATACTATTTATTTTAATATGAAACTTTAATTAGATTAATAGGTCAGATTTTGTCATTTTACACAATTATAAAGACTAAACATAGACTATATATGAAGATGAAATAAAAGAAAGCAACCTTAGGAAAAAATATTTCATCTCTACTCTATCTCACAAGCAAAAAACAAAATGAACTAAGCTTGGACACCCTGAAAAAAGAGAAGATGGAAACTGCAGACCTGGAAAACCCATTAACGCCACAATCTATCGAGAAAATGTCTAATATAAGATACAACACGTGCCGGAGTCTTGAAAATGTTTCCGACGTCTGGGTTTAAAATTAAATCCAGATAACGTTGACGATGGCGAGTTTCCTACCACAAAGAATTGCAATTTACATCAATATTTTTGGTCAAACACGATTACAGAAATTATATGGAAAAAAGAAAGATAATGCAAAGTATTATTCACTTTCTACAGATATATGCATCATATCTGCCATTTCTTGACAACATATACAACTTGATACATTAAATTGTTAAAAAAATTAGTAGAGAATTTTACATTGAGGGGCTACAGAAATGAAAATATTGCACATGTTGTTAAAGAGTGAATATATTGCATAGCATGTTCTCACAATATGGGAGATTAGGGTAGGCAAAAATGATTACAAAAATCAAATTAAAGGTAAACGGTTAAAGTGTAATGTATTACTCGTATTAAATTTTAACTGATAGTTGCAGCATATATTTCTAGCTTATGCAACTTTATTACACTAATTGGTTAAAAAAATAGAACGTGTGTTGCATTAAGCGATTACTATAATGGGTTGTTTGTTTTAGCTTATGTTTGAGCTTATGCGTTTTTGTAGTTTAATTTGTTGCTTGAGACATAAAGTAAATTCTAAGCCCACAAACGGCCTTGCGCCGACTAGCCTAATCTATCATCTAATAATCAACACATTTAGTTTGACGAAATGCAAGACCTATAAAACATATTGCTTTACGAACATTAGGGATTCCTGGGACCGATGATAACAAAAAATTGTTTAGTGGTGGGATTAAACACATACTATTTACGTGTACGTTTTGTCCCTTTATCGCTGCAACAAAGCAGTAATTAATCAATTACAAGATTGCACAATTGACAATTCTGATGCCATAAGAATTTGGTTGGAAATCTAGACTGTTAAAAGGAGGGGTGTTTTGGTTTTCAACATTAAAAGGAACATATAGATCACGATAAATTCAAAATCATTATAGCAGACAATCAATACGCAGTGGACGCTACAATTTTCATTGCATTGCAAAACTTAGAGACCGACATCAACAGTAAATAATCACTACAAGAAAAAAGTCTTTTAATAACACACAAAAAGTGTCAGAAAATGTCAAAAAAAGTGTCACTAAAAGACTTTTTCTTTCACCTTCACTTTTAAGAAGTGTAATTAAAAGCTCAGTAGGTAAAAGTATATAGTGACACTGTTTTGTGACACTTAATAGTGTCAGTATAGGTTGACATTATTTCTGACACATACAATCTGTCATTATAGCCTGCTATAAAAATTTGGAATGTTCATCTTTGGCATCATATGCAAACAATAAGATAAACTTGTGAATGACTTTGCAAAAATACTCAGCTCTCCAGTTTTACTAATTCCTGACATAGGGAAGAAAAGATGAGAAAAGAATGCAGTACTGAGATAATACTAGAAATGCCAAGTTCAACCCACATACTTATCAAGATTAATTTGTGATTAGTTATGCTCTCTCTAACATGTCAAACGAAATTAAGAAAAACAAAAGTAAATCACGGCTTAAAAAAAACAGGGGTTGAAAGTACGTTATCATGAGAACAAAAAAAAAACAGGAACTAACTGATACAGACTAAGACTATATTAACTGATACAGACTATATGTGAGATGAAAATAAAAAAGCAACCTTAGAAACAAGATTTCATCTCCTACTCTATCTCACAAGCCAAAACAAAAAGAACAAAGCTTGGACAATACAGAGAAGATGGAATTGCAGACCTGGAAAACCAATAACCCCAATAATATCAAAACGTTTCACACTAGAATGATAATTACAAAATCCAGCTTCATCCAAATCAGAGTTCCTGCAAAAACAGAAGTGTTTTTTCTTCTTTAATGTCTTATTACTTTTAGAAAACACGACTTAATAAATAATACGAGTAATATAATAAATGGATATAAGGCAGCTAGCTTACTCTAAGGCAGCAATAACTTGAACTTTTCCACCAACACCGTGCAAGTCATAAAATATCCGCTTTTTTGAAGAAGCGCGTACGCTCATAAGTCTCCCTGGAAAGAAAGAAAGGAAGAAATCATCAACATCATGTTGGGATATGTTCATATCCTAAATAAATATACGGCTGAAAATATGTGAGCCTATGGGGGCACACACGTATACACAGAGGATACGTTTATTAATGTAATTAATATATTTATTGTATATATTAATTATATTAATATGTTTCACGAAATAATTTAAACGGTCTTTAATTAAATATTAACAAGTGAAGGACTTGTTAGTACGAAAACCAAACCCATGGGGTGTTGGTTGTGACCGGTCGAACTAGAGAAAGAAGGAAGGGGCCGAGTGTCGTTTATTGTAAACTTGAGGAGGTGTCCTATTATGACTTGGAGACCAAGTTATTAGGTTATATATAATGAACCTCTTTTGGTTCATTGTAATTGACACCTAAAAAACACACATGATATACGATTATCATATCCTTAATATAGTGAGTCGACATCTCATATATTAAAACCTCCTTCACATGCAAACAGTTAATATACATATGAGATTAAGACCATACGTATGCATGATTTGGATACGCATGGATTGCCATGCATAAGATATTGAATGTATATTCATTATCCCTTCAAGTATGACGATCAGTATTTATTCCATTGTGGGATTCGTCCGTGTGACGCCAAGATCCAAAAACAAGAACAAAGTGTTGAGTTGTTTATTCGTGAAGCAAGGACTAGCATCCTAGCGTATCTCAGTGACGTGTAGTGTGTGCACACCATAAACATATAAGGCAACATATAGCTGTCTTTAAAACTCTAGAGATTGAGAGATGATAATTATAGACAGATATCTTTTCTGGTTTTATTTTTGTTAGATAGAGAGAACGAGATGTGAAGAGTGGTGTGATGAGTAGGTTGTTGCGTAAAGTGTCTCTATACAGGCTGTCGAGCCAGTTTATCTCTTTCTAATTTTATTCGCTTTATTTTTCTCCCAGTTAAAATACACTGTTTACGTCTGCGACTCATTTGCATTCTCCTACGGGCGTGATTTAGAGACTCAAATGAGGCCAATAAAAAACCTAAACCGCCGACACATTTGCTATTCCCAGATTCCCAGCATTCAAGTTTTGTTTCACACTATTATTTTCAGATTTAAAGATCTTTGGATCCGTTCTATGTGCGGTCTCTCGTCAGGGTCCGCTCAAATTTATATAGTTCAAAAAAACTTCACACCGCTCACTCTTTATTGTTCTAAAGTCGTCGGAAACATAACCCAAGTCGATAAGCTCATCATTACGTTGATCGATAGTATAATGTCATTAATCGACTTTCATATACCTAGTTCTTTAATTGTTTCGTGAAAAGAGGTCTAAGTAGTTGATTACCTCGAACAAGGATGATTCACAACTTGGTATTATGTATTTATGAACACTAAATGTTGTAATACGCGAAGTAAAGGCGAGTTGAGTAATTATGACTTGAGATTGAGTCTAGTCGCAATATGCATTACTATTTGATTTCGTGTAATTAGGTTTACTAATTCATTTTAACTCGCTTTTATTGAATGTCTTGCGTTTTTATGTGATGTGATGATCAATACTTGGTTCGTTGAGAAGTTAAGTAACAAGTGTTTCTTTTTACTTTACTTTTGCTTATTTACATCAATATCAAATATTAAGAAATCGTATACTCATAATAAAAATGGGTTCTTTATGTAGTTCGTGTGTCACGCAACTTAGTATTCGTGAGGTTGAAACTTGTTTTCTTTTTTTGAATCTTGATTTATAACATTGGTTTTAAAATTATAATTTTACTTGTGGATATGATGGGTACACTCATTAAACCAAACTATATATGTTAATTTATATAGTTTTTATTAAGTTATGCACAACAAAAATCAAAATTAATGCTCTGCTCTTTCTTTTAAACCTGCAAGTATGTGTTTGGTATCTGTGTTCTGGACATATTTTTGTTAGTTAATGGATTTGTAACTGGTTTGTAATTTTTTTGATTTGTTAGTTAAACCTGTAAGTATGTGTTTGGTATGTTTGGATTTAGACACATTTGTTATGTACACGTTTTGTTAGTCAAGCATGCAAATAAGTGTTTGTTAGTCAAACTTGCAATTATATGGTTTGTAATAGTTCTTGTTATAGGCTACTTTTGTTAGTCGGTGGATTTCAGAAATAGCTTACCAATACATGTGTTTCATATCGTTGGTTCAGACTTATTTATCTTTTCTGTTTGAAGATATTTGTAGATTTGTTGAAGATGATGGCGAACTACAAGATGATAAAAATACTATGTCCTCTAAGATTTCTGGTACCCGGTGAATAAAGACAATGAAAATACATGTGCATGGTTCAAGACAATGTGTACCTGGTGAACTAAGCCGATGAAAATACACGTGCATGGTTCTAGACTACATGTTCCTAGTGAACGAAGACGATGAAAATACATATGCATGGTTGAAGAATATGTGTACCTAGTGAACAAAGACAATGAAAACACATGTGCATGCTTCAAGATGACGCGTACCTAGTGAACAAAGACGACGAAAACACATGTGCATAATTAAAGTTTGAAGCCAATGTTGTATAAAATGATGGTTGCACATGTATATAGCAATATATAGAGCATTTTCATTTGAAGAAGATTATTGTACATTTAGTTTTTTCTCGTTGCATGCATATGGAGCATTTAAGCTTTGATAATTTATATGTACCTTGTGTTTTTTATTTCATGCACTTTTATAAAATATTGTGAGCAAAACATAGTAGAGGTTTTAGCAATTAAACACTAAAAATATATGTAAATTTACTATATGAAAAAAAAAACACATATGCACTTCCTCTTTTGAAATCATTCATGCTAGAAAAAGAAATTATATAAAAAAATTCCAAAAATTTTAGATTAAAAAAACGTTTTTTATTAAAAAATCTCAAAAAGAAAATAAAAAGTAAGTTTACTATTATACCCTTTTGAATTAAATAAACAAAATAAATATCAAAAAAAATCTGATTGGTTGATGCTGGTTCTCGCAGTTCTGTACATTCATTTGGTTCTGAAAAGAACCTCACCATATATATATATATAGTGAGACTTTCTTTTCAGAACCATTCTTAGTGCGAGAACTGACAGAACCACCAAAAACATGGATGCACGCCTTCAATAATTGTATTTTTGCACATATGTTCTAAAAACAACATATATGTTTAAAAAAAACATAGTTGTTATAAAGAATTTGATAAGAAATTGGAAATACAAAATTTTTCTTTGAAGGTGTGCATATATGTTCTTATAAGGCGTGCAACAACAATATTGCGGCCGTGTGTAAGGTTTTTGTGAAAGAAGATGAAGAGTTCATGATGATACTGAAGAACATAGGTGGATTCTTATGATTTTCATGTATTTTTTTTATTTTTAAAAGGCGTGCATGTATGTTTTTGGTGGTTCTGTCAGTTCTCGCACTAAGAATGGTTCTGAAAAGAAAGTCCCCCTATATATATATATATATATATATATATATATATATATATATATTTTGGGGCTGTATATTGTATAGTCCCAAAGTAATGTGTGTGTGTGCTGAGATGTGTGTGTGTGTGTGTGTGAGTGTGTGTTTAGCAGAGTTTTATATATATTTATATATATATTATCTATCTATATAAATATAGTTAATATATATTTTTATATTTATACTATATATATATTTTTAGTAGTTGTTGTCGTGCTCACCAGCCAAAGATACTTCATCTTTAACACTGTCTAGATCGTCCCTAGATTTATACTTGTCTACGAAATCGGGAATTGACATTGTTAAAGCTTGAAATTTGTGAGGATATGGATTCATTCCTGCTGCCTTTTGAGCATTGAGTGATTCGAGTCGATTGTCAAAATATTTCTGCATGAATAGAAAAGGTATAAAATACTACTAGTTTGTTAAACAAGATTATAAATATGACAGAAAAAGGGTTTATCTTACAGTTGGGTCCTTTTCTTGAATGGATGACTGTTCTAACACCGTTCTCTCCTTCTCCTCTTTCTTACGACGCCTTTCTTCCTCCTTTAGTAGCTTCTTCTGGGCACTTGATGACAAAAAAATAAAACATTAAAACCGAGAATTTCTTAATCATATGCCAATGGGTGAAAAAAAACTCACTTTTTGCTTAAATTTACTTCGCCGACAGAAGCACAAGCAGGGTTGTCATTGGTGGCTGGATCCATATCCGAGTTGTAGAAAGAAAAAAAAAACCCTAGTTCTTGTTTTAAGGTGGAATCGATTTGTAAACCCTAATAGGGGTGTAAAACCGATCGGTTTATGTGGCAAAAGAGAAGAAGTATTAGGTTTTCTAAAAACGTTGTATATACATAAGTTTAGGACTTTCCTAATACTAATACAGGTCCTTAGGAAACAAGCTAAAACTTTTTCTTTCTTTTTACAAGTTAAATCGTGAAATAAATACTACAGTAATATATATAAGAGTAAACTGCAAAATACATCCTTGTGGTTTCATGTTTCTCACGAAATACATCCCTGATCGAAACTATTAGCAGTTTACACCACTCGTTAGGCAAACGTTTGCCGAAATACATCCCTCGTCACTAACTTCGTTAAATATCCAGTTTTTTTGGCCCCACTTCAGGGGTATTTTCGTCCTTTTCATGTTTCCCAAAATCATATACTCTCGAGTAAACTGCAAAATACATCCTTGTGGTTTCATGTTTCCCACGAAATACATCCTTGTGGAAAGAAAACTGTATTTTGTCAGTTTTTACTCGAGATTAATGATTTTTGGTATATATATGTTTTATTCATTATATACATATATTAAACGTATGCTGTTTAATATTTAGTATTAAACAAAACAAATTGTTTTTTTACCTTTTTCAGTGTAAAAAGAAAAATAAAATAACAAAAAACTTACAAAACGCACCATCAAATTATGCGTTAAGTTACTAAAACGACCTTGAACTTTCACCTATTTACGAATTTTTTTATAACAAACTTTAATTATCAGATATAAAACGTATATCTATCGATTCATTCGTAAAAAAACATGTCATTGAAAAGACCGTCGAATTGCGAACAAATCGAGCCCAATATTGCAAATTTTCTGACATACTTATGATTTTATAAAAAATGTTGAAGTTTAATATATAATTTTTAAAAAACTTACGTAAATAGTTCCTGAGGTTATCGGTTCGTTGCAAGTTAGTCCCAACGACTGACAAATAATACTCGGGGTTATCGGTCTTTTGCAAAATTAGTCTAGCGCGCTCCACGGCAACGCGGGGTTACAAACCTCGTTAACTATATAATTACATGTTAAACGAGGATACTTACATATATTTCGATATTGATTACACCTAAAATTAAAAAAAAAATAGTATCTTCGATATTGATATTTATACAAAGTTAACACGATTACTTGAACAATTTGTCTTTTTTATTTTGGCTAGATTTATATTGTATTTACATTCTACAAGCTATTTTGTTCCACAGATAGTTATGGTATATGTATAGAGCAACATGTTAAATAAGCTTTTTTCTTTCTTTGGTGTACTACTAGAGGTGGCAATTTTAGACCCATGGTTAAATTTGGGTCTAATTGGTTAAATATTTTTAATAGATGGTTCTAGTTGGGTTTCCCTTAATATTTATAGATGGGTCTAGTTGGGTCTAGCATTACTCCTTTAATATTATAGATGGGTCTAGTTGGGTCTCCCTTAATATTTATAGATGGGTCTATCATTTATCTCTTAATATTATAGATGAGTCTAATGGGGTCTCTCAACGGGTCTCCCTTAAATTTATAGATGAGTCTCCCAAGGGAATTAGATAGGTTTAGCGGATCAAAAGTTTTTTTTATACGTTTTCATTCGTTTTCATCCGTTTTTATACGTTTTGTACTTTTTTTTACGTTTTCATTGGTTTTTTAACGTTTTTCTACATTTTCCTCCGTTTACGAGCGATTTCGACCGTTTTCGATCGTTTTCAATCGAAAACGGTCAAAATCCCACGAAAACGGTCAAAAACGAACGAAAACGTATAATAATGTATAAAATGGACAGTCAATCACTTTGGTTACTACATTGAGCATCGTTGGCTTCTTAAAAAAACATTTTTTTAATGTTACCAAAACCCATCTAGACCTAGCCTCAAACCTATTGTGACCAAACCCATCTAGACACAAACCCATCTAGACCCATGTTTCTAGAAGACCCATCTAGACCCAAACCCATTTTTTTTTTTTTCCTTTTAGGAAAAAAAACCCCCCCCCCCCCCCCCATGGACCCAACCCAAACAACCCACTATTTTGCCTCCTCTAGATACTAATCGAACTTTTTTATAAGGGTCTTTTAGGCCTTTTACTTGGTTATGTTACGTTTCACACTTATGTTACAATGCTAAGCCGTTTCGTATAGTGTACTTGTGTCGTAAGTGTAAGTACTGCTATGCTTACTAGAATATAACTGATTTAACACGTCGCTTTAGGCATGCTTTAGCAATTGGCAGTCTTTATTGTTTGTAGTGAAGTTGCAGTGAATAAAAGGTCGATTGGTACCCAAAGTTAGCACCACTTGGTTATTGTTGGAATCAGGTCCCTTCAAATAGGTTACCGAAACTTGAAATAGAAAAAAACCAAAGAGAATATTTGAAGAGAGATGGTGGCAATTTTGATTTTATTCCAGTGACTCATTTCACACAAACAAATAGAAACCATGACTTCTACTTATACTAGAAAACTTCCTGGAAATAAGGTAACAAACTAACAGCCAACGTTATTCATGCTAAGAAAATGGGAAAGTGGCCAACATGGCCTATGACTCTTTCAACCAATTAAATAAAAGTAGCAAATAAATAAATACTTCAAAAATTCTGGATTAATACTTCAATAGTTATTATCGTGCATTTAGAGAGACTTTTTATCTTTTATATAATAAAAGAATTACATCATTTCGGAGTTTTCTATCAAATTAAATCTTATGAATTCTAAAATTGGACCAATCAGAACGCTTGATTTTGCCACGTAGGCAAAATCGTGCGAACTGATTGGTCAATAAAAAGTCAAAATTAAAATCAATTTGGTCAAAATTAAAAATTTTCCGTGGAGAAATATGATGGGAAAAAAAACAAATAAAAATATACGTGTCAAATTTGTGGAAAAAAAACTTGAAAAAAGAGGAAATAATTAATAAAATTATAAATTTACAAATTTTATTATAACTTTAAAAAATAAACAAATAACCCCTTAAACATTATTCCCCTAGCCTTTATATTTTAAAATACAACAAACGTAAACAATTTTTACTTCCAAACAAATAATTAACAGTATATAATCACATCACAAATCTACCCGAAAACTTTTTGGTGACTTTTCATTGGCGGCCTGAAATTATATTGTAAAATCAAATAGAATAACACCAAAGCACATAAAATATCATAAATAAAGAAAAATTGTTTTCTAGCTATTAATTGATAGGTTCGAAAAAATTGCATTTTTTTTAGTTTAATATGTACTAAAATTCTAACATTAAATTTTTTCAAATAGTTTTTAATTTTTCAAATAGTTTTTATTCCATTAACATGTATGTATGCCTATAAATCATATACAACAATTTAGGTTACTTTTAAATCTTAAAAAATGTTGATGACGGAAAAAATGGGTAAAACTATTTTTACATTTTTATATGTATTGAAGATTTACAATCGGTAAATCTTTGTTTGACCAAAAGATATTATATGCACAAAACATAATAATTATTTGAGTTTTTTTAGTTTTCTATATTCTATGAATATTGACGTTTTTGATAATTCAACTTGATGCTTTAAAATTCGATTGTGAAGCTAAAATTTTACATGTTTTAACACAAAGTATGACCATTAATCCTAAGTATAGCTGACACACTCATTTAACTATAATCATTAAACATATACAATATCAACTACATGGAGGTCGCTGGTTCGAATATAACGAGGAGAAAATTAATCCCCTTGTGGCATCGGAGGTTCACTTGAGCTGACTTCGGGCTACCTAAAAGGGTAGTTTCGCTGGTATTAGTCGGCTCATAATATCGAGTCAGAAAATAGGTAAATTAAATGAAAAAAATTACTAATTATCCTCAAGTTCATATAATATATAAAAGATTTAATAAATCTATTATATTCATATGATTTCGATAATACTCTATAACATAACTTATAAAACAGAAAAAATAAAAATTATACATATATTTAAAAAAACATAATGTCTAAGCCTCGTGCGTGCACGGGCATTAAAACTAGTTGTGTATAAAATATTATTAACTATTCATGTCACCGTTCCTTGAGCTGAAAGAAGCTTTTCTAAATTGAAGTCGATAGAAACTTACTTGCGTTCTACAATGTTGTAAGAAATGCTTAATATA
>BQNB010165945.1:0-14163 GCA_026074375.1 Tanacetum coccineum | reverse complement strand
TATTTTTTATATTTAATTTTCTTTAAATTCGTTTTTAATTCATAAAAAATTATAAAAATGTCAAAAAAATATAATTCTTTTTTAGAAAATTTTCTTTTATCATATAGTTTCTAGGAAAATTACTTTTACTTTCGTAGGGTTTAAATTGCAAAATTTCATTTTTTTAAAGAACGTGATTCGTTCCCGTTCACGTTTTTTGTGTTTTAAAGGTCAAATCAACTCCGTTTTCGTTCTAGTTTTCTTTAATCTTACTTTTTAGGTAATTAGAGTCTATTAAAAGTGAAAAAATCATTTTAGGTTAATTTTTAAAAATTTAGGATTTTTAGTCAATATTTTTAGATTTTCGTTATCGTTTTTAGCTTAAATTAGTGTGTCTTTATCGTTTTTAGTATAGATTGCATTATTTTTCCCGTAGATTTAGAAATCAATCCAAATCTTGTTCCATTCAATCATCAAATGTCAATCTAACTCTCGACTTTCCAATTCACTCCTCGCTGGGGATAAACGACCCAGGAATATCATTTACTCCTCAGATTTTATTGATTTTCTTGATAATTATCCTTATTATATATTTATAAGTATTATATATTTATTTATATATTTTAAAGGGGTAGTTTCAAGCCAAATCAGTAGTCTTATGAATTTATTATTAGAATTTGTGGTACGTAGGTGGGCAAATGAAATTTGCCTTGGATGATCATTCAATTTTATCATCCTAAACCTTATTTGCATCCTACTTGAGATGTCTTGTTATATAAAATTGTCATGCATGCTTAGACATTTACTCTCATGCCTATACTTGATTCTCCCTAAATTAATTGTGCATTAGACTAGCTTTATTACATCTCAATAACAAAGCTAGAATTAGTTGATTCTTGAGAAATAGGAATTGTTGCACCCTGTTGTCACTAGCTTTTCATTTATGCACAAAACTAAAAAACTGGAAAGTCTGGGAAAATTTCGTAATCCCCAGAAAACGCCCCCCAAATACATGGGGCGGCCCCCCAATATATCTGGGACCGCCCAGTGTTTATGGGACCACCGCCAGCAGGGTCACGAAACTTTTTACTGTTCTCTTTTTCTGCATCTTTGACCATCTCTATACTAGTCCCAACTGGTATTACTCTGTTTAGACAAACATTTCTTAGACTTTTTCTACATCAATACCATGCTTTTTCAACTTTTTCAATACTTAAACCACTCATCCTCCTCCTCCTTCATTCCCATACTCTCTTCTTCATCTCTTCCATTCTTGATTCTCAATGTCTTGTTCATATCCTCCTCCAAACTTCTCAAGAAAATCACGAATCTCGGTAAGACAAGTTTGGAGAAGAACAACCTCTTCATTTCAATCACCACCTCAATCTCAAAATGTCTCACCACCATCACCTCCATGACTTGCAAACTTTTAACCTTCTCAACCACCTTCTCAAAATCCACCTAGGGATCAAATGTTTAACCAACTCCATCACATATCCAACCTTCTTGAAATAAATCTTCAAAATGCAACAAATGTTTACTCTCAAGCACCCTTTCTCACACTCCATCGCCACCTTTGATTCACCCCGCTACTATTGACCAAGTCAACTTTCACTCGGGATTTTGTCATTGTTGCATGTACACCCGAAATCAATTTCAGTACTTGAGAGATGAACTCAATTTGATCCAATTTCTTCTCACTCGTCTCCTGGCTCGAGCTCACATTCCACCAAACGATCTCTCACCAACCTCTCCACCATCACCTCGTCAAAATTAAACATTCTCATATGTTTAATTTATCTAAATAAATGACAACCCATCTTTTGCTTATGGCATTTCCTAGACATCAAGAATTAACTAGTCTAGATCTACTGTAGGATGTCTCTTTATGTTATGTTTTTATGTTTAATTTCTAGTCTTGTAATATTCATACTTTTCAAGTATGAATTTGCTTTATGAATGAATGAATTTCTATTATTATAGGTGATTTGTGTGCATACTTCTAGTTGGATACTTCTTTTCTATTAGGCCATATCTCTCTCTATATATTTGTCATTATATTGCTAAAAGTTGGAATATATATTGCACCTGCTTTCTATAACTTGTTTTTGTAGCAATTGATCATAGCTCGATCCCTTGGTGTCCCAAACGAGGGGGAATATACATCAAGGGGGAGCTTTAGCATCGTCGATTTCTTTCTCTTCTCAGCTCGACGATCTACCTTTTCGGATTCGACAAAAATGGGGAGAAATTGATCAAAACTCATTAATAGTTTTATGCAAATGAGTTTATATTTTGTCATCATAAAAAAAGGGGAGATTTTAATACAAATAATGTCTAAAAACATTATTTATATTTTTCGACTCCTCTTTCGTGTTTTGAAAGATAAAACAAAATGTTAAAAAAATTACAATAAAATTAACGTTTACACGTTATTAATCGTAAACTTCCATTCGATGTAAATCACTTAAGGTATGTATAAACAAATCATTAAACATGATTAGTGGTCAAGAAAATAATTTTTCTTAAGTATTACATTTCTACAAAAGTATTTTTACAAAAATAAAAATATACTGTGGAAAACTAGAAGGGGGGTTGAATAGTTTTTCCAAGATTTTTTGATCTTTTTAGATTTGTTTAACACTTTTGTAACTTTTTGTGAAGTGATCTAGATATTGATGTTTGACAATTAATAAGTAAGAGATGTAAGAGTAAAGAAAAGATATAGTATAGAAAGAGATCACCGAAACACAAGTATTTATAGTGGTTCAGCTACAAGGACACCTTCCTTGCCCTACTCCACTCCCGGTATCTACTCGAGAGTTTGTTAAACACTAGTCAACGAAAGCTCTCTTTCATCTTGGAGGAGAAGCCTTCACAACGAATGGTACACTTCTATAGGTTACAAGTTGATCACGATTTTTATCACACCACGAGAACCGATGATAACATAAATTACACTTGATGTACAACTAACACTACATTTTTAATCACAGCAAGATGATTTTTAAAAGAAGTAAGAAGAAGAATCAAGATCAAGAGACTTTTGATGCGTGCTTGAAACTTTCGTGTATTTGGCAATTCCTTTCTTAAAGTGAATTACCTACACAGGAATTAGAAGAAGATATGCTAAAGAGAGAGAGATCAGTTGATTAGAGAGAAGATTAGATGAGAAAGGTGTGTCAAAATATGAGAAATGGCTTGTTTTTTTATTGCCACAACAGTTTACTGTATTGCTGGTTCTTCCGTTGCTGTTTACAATGAGCACGGCTTGCAAAACTAAGGGCACGGAAACAGTAACTAAACCGATTTTTGATTTGCTATTCTTGTGATTCTTGTGTAATATTATGCAGATTTTCCTTGGATTTGCTGCATTTGATTATATACTAAATGAGAAAATAAGTGTAAGATGATTTTGTGTAAAGTTTGGGTTTTAAAAGAATTTGTATGCTTTTTCAAGTTGCTTGTGTTTTTCTACAAAGATGGGAGATAGTAAAGAAATCATGTTTATGAGATTATAATGATGGTATTGTTATGTTTTGCTTATAAAAACCTTAGTTAGTTGATTGTAAAACGTTAGTTTAAAATCGGTTTATTTGTATTACATTCTCCCCTTTTTGTTGATGACAAAACATATTAGGGATGATTAGACATGTATTTAAACTTGGTTACTTTCTCCCCCTTTTTGTCGAAACAAAAATGGAAAGAAAATGTATGAGAAGTGTAGAGATATTGTCAAGATGGAAAGCTCCCCCTTGATGAATTCTACAAAAAAAATATGTTAGGTAACAATGTGATATGCTCCCCTCTTGCTTTGTGAAGTACCTACAAGAAATGTTAGGGTCAAGAAATAGAATTGCTTTGTAGTACGGACCCTTTAGCCAGTGCTGTCCTATGAAAGGCACCGGTTCGTTAGGTAATGGTACCGATTGGCTTTAAAATGGTCAAAGTCCATGAATTTTGAACATAATTTAGAATGGTAAAGAGACAACAACATAGCACAACTAATTTTATTAGAGAGAGCATAAAGACATTACAATAAGACAAGAGATTCTTAACGAAGGTTCCTAATGAATTTATTATTTCATTCTAATATTAAGTCTTATTTTTAGATGGTGTGGTTATGACAATTTAGGCGTCAGGAATGTGGTTGAGATGAATCTCATTTCTCGTGGGGTTGGTCGGACCAAGACTTTAGTCTTTGCAATGTTCACAATACATCTCATGAGTGAGCAAGGGAAAAGGGTTGTTGGGTCCCAATGGCGGAAGAGTGGGAGTTGAGATGGTGGAGGTGGCAAGCAATGTGGAGGGAGAGGAGGAGGTGTTGGTTCTATCTCCGGAGTCGGCGAGGGAAAAGTAAAGTTTATGGGAGGAATAGGAGGTGGCTTATTTGCCAACCGTTCAATGGTTGCAAAGGATGGTTTAGAAGGTGAAAGATCACTTAGCACATCGAGTAGAGATGGAGAGGATTGTGGAGTAGAGAACAAGAGTTCAATGGGATCAAGGTTAATAGCTACCGGTGAGGTGAGCTTGGATGGTTGAGTAGGAGCGGGTGGTGGTGTAGTCAATGGAGGAGGAGTTGACTTAGGAGTAAGCAATTTTATTGGAGTAAATTTTTATTGGAGATAGTGGTGGAGAGATTATTGGAGAAGTTGGTGGAGCTCCTGATGTGTAGTCTGATGGTGGAGAGAATGCTTGATAGGGAGGAGAAGAAGTTCTTGGATTGACAAAGTAACATGGCCTAACACTAATTCTTGCGGTTCGTTTTAGATTAGTTTTGTTCTCTTTAGGCATTGTGAAGAAAAGGAAGGACACAAGAGGTAGGAGTGAAGAAGAAGGACAAAAATGGTGCACTATTTATAGAGGAAGATTTGAGTTAGACTTATATGTTTTGCTTGTTAAACTTAGTTATATATCTAATGATTAGTTTGTGCAAGGTCAACTTCTATTTTTTAGAACCTAAGTGATGTGACAAGGAGGGAAAACTTGGTTTCAAATTTGGAAAATTCGTATATTAATATCTGAGAACAGTTTTGCCGGTGCTATTCTGTAGAGGGCACCGACTTGAAATTGAGGGAACTGGAGAATTCGGGGCAGACAGGATTTTTATAAAAGGGTTTTTTGAGGAAAAGTTTTGATATGTTGGAGGTGCAGTTTTTTTTTGACTCAATGTGATAGAAAACTTGGTTTTACTTTTGAGAGGGAAAACCTTAAGCATTCCTTTTAATGTAACTTACTATTAAAAGGTTTGTGTTTGAAACGACAATTGACCATGTGATGTGTTCTAAGAATACTGTTCGAGACAAGTTATATAAAAACATTTTTAATTTGTATTAATACAATGTAGTAAGAGGAAGAATTGCACAAATGAGAAGACCTTAGGAGAAGGTTTTAGATTTGTTCCATTTATCTAAGGCGTTTCGAAGAAGATTATATGGGTTCTCTTTTAGTGGTTTGGTTAGATTGTCGCAAATATAATCTTGGTATGCAAACCTTTTTGTCGATAGAAGATTAACCCTTTGAATGTTATCCTGGTGAAAATGTATTGACGGATTTCTATATGTTTAGTGCGAGAGTGAAGAAGGGTTTTGTGCTTAAATCTATGGCTCCTTTGTTGTCACAAAGAACAGGTTACGTCTTTAGTTAACTTTATAATACTTAGAGCTTATTCATCATAAGGCTTTGCTGACAGAGCTTTTTCGGGGACACGTATTCGGCTTCGGTGGTTGTGTATAGCTAGGTGTGGTTTGTTACGTTCGACATCATGAGGTGAGACATCATCCCCTACGAAAGGACATACACCACTAGTGCTTTTTCGGTTCGACATGGTTCTCTCGGTAGTCGGACATCAGCAAAGACATTGTCTCAAGACCGGTTTCCTTTGGGATACCATAAGCCTAGGTGAGAAGTACCTTTGATATAACAGAAGATTGCTTTACAGCGCTTGAGGTGGTGGTTTTAGAGTTTCTTGAAAACGAGCGCAAAAAGACATCCACTAAAAATGATTTCAGGGCGACTAGCGTGTTAGTTAAACTCCCAATCATACCACGGTATTTAGTTGTCATCGATGGGTTCGCCTCTTTTCTTCGTCCACGGGTGAGTTTGGTTTCGATATGAAATAGGGTTTTGTTTGGTTAGCGTTTTTCAAGTCCAGAATTTCTTTATCAGTTCTATTCACATATTTAGATTGATTTTGAAGAAGATTCCATCTGTCGAATTGTTGATTTGTAAAACCAAGGGAAGACATTCAATTAAAAACCCATCATGCTCATTCAAATCACTTCATGCATGTTTTTGGAAGAGAATCATCACATAAGTCTGCAAGTTGATACGACAGATGATGTCGTCCACCATAGATTGGACTAATGATGATATGTGAATCTTTTTCTTTGTATATAAAGTGTTATCTACTAGCTCATGTGTGATGAATGATCATGGAGAAGCTTTTAGTCGATGCATACCAAGCTTTGGGTGCTTGTTTGAGACCGTAGAGGCCTTTTGAGTTTGAACACAATGATTGGGTTTTCAAATCTACAAATCCAGGAGGTTAGGCTACATACACTTCTTCATTTACAAAACCATTTAGGAAATCACTTTTGACATCCATTTGAAAGAGTTTGAAGTCATGAGCACAAGCATACGCAAGAAGGATTCTTATAGATTCTAATCTTGCCACCGGGGCATAGGTTTCATCGAAGTCTATTCCTTCTTGTTGATTGTATCCTTATGCAACAAGTCTTGCTTTGTTTCAAGATACGACACCATTTTCGTCAAGTTTGTTTTTAAAGACCCATTTTGTACCGATGATAGTTTGGTTTTTAGGAGGAACAAGACACCAAACGTCATTTGTTTTAAATTGAGTTAACTCTTCTTGCATAGTTAACCATAGTCCAACTTTCGTCTTGTATAGCTTCTTTAATGTTTTTAGGTTCTACGAAGAGACAAAGCAGAAGAAGTTGCTTTGGTTTTGAACTTGAGATCTTAGAGTTCTTTGATTTAGGTTTCTTGATGGTCTAAGGTTGATCTTTAGATTCTTTGCTGTTAGAGATTTGTTTGTTAATTGGTTAATTTTCCTTGACTTTAAGTCTTTTCTTGGTTTTCTATGTTGTCGACTTCTTAGTATGTCATCATCGCTAAAGGAGAGGGAATTAGTGAAGGAGGGAGTTTCATTCAAACTTGACATTGGGAGATTCATTCGTACCTTTCATGGTTTCTAATTTATGAACTACATAAGCTTTACTATTAGGGGAATATCCTAAGAAAATACCTTGGTTCGTTAGGGTCGAATTTGTAGGTAAGTCTTTGGTATTTAAATGAAATTTACAACCAAAAACTTTAAAAGTAATCTAAGTTGGGCTTTTACCTTTGAAAAAGTCATATGGAGTTTTCGAGACAAGGTCTAATAAGAATTCCTATTTAGAATGTAGGTGGAGTTGCTACGGCATTTTACCAAATTTTGCAGGAATTGATTGTCATTTAACAATGTTCTACTCCATTCATGTTCGTGTTCTATTCTTTCGTTCTACTACCCGTTTGATTCTGGAGTAAGTAGTGCTCAATTAGAGCGAAAGTTATGAGTGAATGCATTAGCATCACAAAAAGCTCAAAATAGTAACTTAATTATCAAATTCTACCGACCATGATTCACGTACAGGATTGAAATAATGGGGCAACCCTTTTAATTTTGAATCTTTTTACTTAGAATTTCAAAAAGATCAAAAGCTTCATTTTTATGTTTTAAAAATCTTGTCCAGGTGTACCTTGAATAGTCGTCAACAATGACCAAAGTGTAGAAGTTGCCTCTGTAACTTTGAACGGCCGACGGACCAAACAAGTCCATATGCAAAAGTTCTAGACATTTAGAAGTAGAAACCATGTTTTTAGCCTTATGGCTTTCATGTACTTGTGTTGCAATTTTATCCTTTACTTTCTCAAGCGTCGCAAAAATGTTTTTCAAACTTTAGTTTTGGTAAGTTTCTAACAAGTTCTTTAGATGATAGCGATTGTATAAGTCGCATATTGGCGTGACCCAATCTTCGATGCCATAAGGTCGAAGTATCATCTATAGAGTTAGGACAAAGGGCGTCTTTTGGTGAGTTCCCTATTTTCATAATGTAAAGGCCATTTTTCCTAATTCCTTTTCCTAAGGTTATGCCGTTTTTAATTATTTTGCTACCGGTTTCACTAAATAGTACATTGCACTTTTTATCGCAAATTTGACCTATGCTAAGAAGATTAAAACAAAGATTTTCTACGTGACTATACATCAATTTATGGTGTGGAAGTATGAGAAATCATACATTTGCCTGATGATCTTGCATTTAGTGTTACTACCAAAACAACACGTACTGCCTTCCATCAAAAGGTTGTTAGGATGAGAGAGATCTTTGTTTCCTGTCATTTGCTAGTACACCGCTATCTTAGATCCATTCATCCGGTGCAGTTTCACATTTTGACTGTACCTAGATACATAATGCAACTCAAGATTTGGGTCCCCAATATAATCAGGGGTCGTCTAGTGTTTATAATACCGTTTGGCTTGTTCCCAATGTATGGAAATGGAGGAAAAGGACACCATTGATTATACATAGGAGGTTGGAATTGTTGTTCATGTTGTGTTTCATAGTTCCAATCTACTTGACGATAATCGCTTTTGGGGTAAAGGCTACTAGGTTTCCTATGGGGCGTTTAGATTTTACTTTTTCCATGTCCTTGACCAAGTTTTAGAATAGGTGGTAGTTTGTTACCTTTTGGTGCACCTAAAATAGATTTTTTGGTAATTAGAACGGAGTCATTTTGTTTAACTACGTTGGTTTCCATGTCTTCTTTCTTTTCTGCACTGTCATCAGACAGCCGGTGCTGTTCGTGTGATCAGACTGGTGTTATTGTTGAATTGGCACCGTCAGCCGGTTCTACAGAGAGCGTTTTAAGTTGATTCTCCTAAATTTTTGTTTTAGTGTTTTAGAGGAAGCTATTGTCTCTGTGTATCCCTGATCCATACTATTCCTTGACGGTTTTTTGCATTTCGACATTTTGTAAAGCACGAACTTATATTCTCCAAAACTAGCTAGTTTTAGTTTTTGTGAGTTGGACTTCTAAATCTAAGTTTCATTACAAGCATCACAATTGCTACTAGTTTCTTTACCTTTTTCTAATGTGTCTAAGCTTGTTTTAGTTCGTAATGGTCTTTTTGATGTTCACGTTTTAGCCTTTAGAGATGTTTGTTTTTGTTAATGTTCTAGACTAATTTGACCAAAGTTTGTCATACTTATTTTCCCTAGATTCGTTTATCTAAGATGAACTACTATAGTAAAGATTCTATGGATAGTACCCTCGTTTGTGTGAGCCATGAGGACAAATCTTCTCGTTCTTTGAGTCATATCACTATCGCTCTACTTCAACAACGGAATGCCTTTTGATCCTGAAAAGAGTTTTTAGGGCAATCACTAATGAAGTGATTTGGATCACCACACTTGAAGCATCTTCGATCTTCCCTTCTCTCTTCCTTGATTTTTCGGAAGTTCTTTTTGTCGTCATAGGGTTGTCGGACAAACTTGCCTCTTCTTCTAAAGAATTTCTTGAAATCCCTTATTACAGCCTTGCATATTCTCTCATCATTTGCTATCGAGAAGATGTATGCATATCACTCAAGACTTGTTTTTGCTTTTAACGTGCGAGAGACTTGTACTTTTCTTTCTTGTTCTTTGCAATCTCCAAGTCCTTCTTAAGAATTACCTCATAGACTTTGAGGTTACCAACAAGTTGTCTAGGATTAGCTTTGACAAGTCTATGGATTCTTCTATCGCCGTTACCTTTGGTCGCCATTTTGATGGAAGAGTCTCAAGAATTTCCTGACATGGTTACAACTTGAAAAGGATTCATCAAGTGCTTTAAGAGAAGTAATACTGGTATTAAATCTAGAAAAGGCACAATCATGGTTTTCATTCATCGGTAATTGTAAATCCTCATATTTTGAAACAAAAAGATCTATTTTAGTATCTTTTAACTTGTTTGTTACCTTGATGAGTAGTTATTAAAGAATCCCAAATATTTTGATCCGTGTCACACATGAAAATTCTTTCATATTCCTTTTAGGTAAAGCATTATATAAAACCATTTTGGCTTCATCATTTTTGGAAAGCATTTTCTTTGGATTTCATCAAGTTTTTCCATATGGTTGTAAAACATCTGTATCATCCCTGTCTTTGATGGGTAGGTTGTAGTTACCATGACCTATGATTTATACCAAAGTCAATATACTTAGGACTTCAGTAGTTTCAAAACAGTTTTTCCAATATATAAAACAATTTTCCTCGAAGAGAGGTGGTCGTTGCATAGATTGACCTTCTTTGTAGTTTTTCGAATCCATTATCGTTTAAAGATTTAAAATACAATATATTTTAAAAAAACTTGATAACCTAAGCTCTTGATGCAATTGTGGGAAAACTAAAGGGGGGGGGGGGTTGAATAGTTTTTCTAAGATTTTTTGTTCTTTTTAGATTTGTTTAACACTTTTAAAACTTTTTGTGAAGTGATCTAGATATTGATGTTTGACAATTAATAAGTAAGAGATGTAAGAGTAAAGAAAAGATAAAGTATAGAAAGAGATCACCGGAAATAAATATGTATTTTATAGTGGTTCGGCTACAAGGACACCTTCCTTGCCCTACTCCACTCCCCGAGTCACCTACTCGAGAGTTTGTTAAACACTAGTCACCGAGCTCCTTTCACTTGGCGAAGAAGCCTTCACAACGATGTGGTACACTTTCTATTAGGTTACAAAAAAAAAGATTTGACTCTCCGAATTTTCACAATCGAGAATCGATGTTAACACAAACTACACTTGTTGTACAAAACTTACTATACAACATTAATCAACAGCAATATGAATCTTTTTGAAAGAAGTAAGAAGAAGAATCAAGATCAAGACACTTTTGATGCATGCTTGAAACTTTCGCGTATTTGGCAATTCCTTTCTTAAAGTGAATTACCTACACAAGAATTAGAAGAAGAGATGCTAGAGAGAGATGTCTCTTTATGTTATGTTTTTATGTTTAATTTCTAGTCTTGTAATATTCATACTTTTCAAGTATGAACTTGTCTTATTATGAATGAATGAATTTCTAATATTATGGGTGGTTTGCATGCATATTTTTAGTTGGCTACTTCTTCTCTATTAAGCCATATCTTTATATTTGTCGTAATGTTACTACTAGTTAGAAATATATCTTGCACTTGTGATTCTAACTCGGTTTTGTAGCAATTAATCTTAGCTCGATCATTTGGTGCCCCAAACGAGGGGGAGTATACATTAAGGGGGAGCTATAGCATCGTCGATTTCTTTCTCTTCTCAACTCGACGATCTACCTTTTTGGATTCGACAAAAAGGGGGATAAATGAATTAAAACTCATTAATAACTTGAAAAATTTATTTTTATGTAAAATGAGTTTATATTTTGTCATTATCAAAAAGGAACATGATTAGTGATCAAGAAAATAATTTTTCTTAAACCTTACATTTCTACAAAAGTATTTTTACAAAATAAAAATACACAAAATGTTTTCATTTATTAAGAAATGTTTTAATTAAATACAAAAATTCAAAATCTGGTTTTTCCCCCAAAATAGAACCTCTTACATCATATTTTACCTTCTCCACTATAGGACAAAAATATGAGCGTCTATCTAGGGCCCCAGATATATTTGGGACCGCCGAGACATCCTCCAGGAAACGTTACCATTTTCTGGCTATAAATACTGAACTATTCTTTGCAGATTTTGAGACCTCTTGGCACAGATTTTTCAAATCTCTTTCTCTCTCTAAAATTCCTTTTCTCTCTCTAAATCTCTTGATCACTAACATACTTTAATCTTGTGTCAAGTGATCCAATCTCTTATTCTTTCTTCTTCTATCAAGTGCAAGAGAAGAACACCCGTATTCGGAAAAAAACAAAGTGTTATAGATTAGTAATTTCTTCTATTTCCTTCTAAATCCAAACCTCTATTGTTTGATCTTGTGTGATTGTGTAAATCCGGATAATGTATAAATCCGGAAGTGTTGATTGAGTGTCGGTTAGTATTTTAGTCCTTAAAATACATTAGTGAAGGTGTAGATTGGTTCTAGCTAAGATTAGGACTCGACATTTAGCTTAGTGTCGGAAAACAATATAAGCGACGTGTAAACGGTTTTCTCCGCCTGAAGAGAGCTTGTTGACATAGTGAAATCTCGAGTCGGATACTCGGGGAGTGGAGTAGGGCGAATAAGAGCTTCGTAGCCGAACCACTATAGTTCTCGGTGTTGTGGTTTGATCGTTCTATCTCTTATCTTTTATTTACGTTTCTTATTATTGTTTGTATTGTGATTGAATTGTAAGTAGATTAGATATATTGGTTGTTCATATCGTTGGTTGATATCACATATACTTGAATCAAACGTTTTTATAAACAAAGTTTTAAAACGCCAATTAACCGGTAAACTATTCACCCCTCCCCCTTCTAGTTTCCACATGAATAGTGAAGAGAAACAAAATATAATAGACGAACTGCCTTTTAATGTTGGTAAATTGCATGTGAAATACTTGGGAGTTCCTCTTGTCACCAAAAAATTAGGAGCAAAGGAATGCAAACAATTGGTGGATAAGGTTAGAAGTAAAGTGGAGGACAGGAAGAACAAATATCTGTCATATGTTGGAGAATGCAATTGATAGCATCTGTGTTGACATCAATACATGTGTATTGGGCTGCTGTCTTCCTTTTGCCTAAATCAGTTGTCAATGATATTGATAAGGTGCTAAAAGGATTTCTGTGGTGCAAAGGAGAACTTAAAAAAGGAAGGGCAAAAGTCTCTTGGAAAGATATTTGTAAGCCTAAAAGTCAAGGAGGGTAAGGCTTTAAACCTCAAACCTCTTGGTCCATGGAATGAGGTTCTTATTATGAAGAATTTATGGAACATAATCTCTGAAAAGAACTCCTTATGGGTTAAATGGGTGAATGTAGTTAAGCTCAAAGGAAGAAACATATGGGCAGATTGCAATGATAGCTGGATGTGGAAAAATCTTCTGAGTCTAAGAGAAAAATGTAGAGGAAATATCTATAGAATAATAAGGAATGGAACGAGTACATCAGTCTCGTATGACAAATGGTGTGATGTATACCCCCTAAACACTATTGTAAATGCAAGAAACATATATAATGAAAGACTTAGTGATAATTTGAAGGTTGCTGACTTAATTGTGGATAACAAGTGGAACTGGCCAAGTGGATTGGAAGTAAAATTTCCCATTTTAAAGAAGCTAGAGGTACCTAAGATAAAGAGTAACAAAGAAGATGGTATAAAGTGGAAGGATAGAAAAGGAAATCTTGCTCAGTAAAGGCTATTTAGGAGAAGGTCAGAGAAGATAGTCCAATTGTCAGATGGAGTAAGGTAATTTGGTTCTCTCAATGCTATCCAAGATATGCATTTATTCTCTGGATGGCAGTGAAGGGCAGATTGCAAACACAAGATAGAGTGGCTGTATGGAATCTGAATAACAATATGAAATGCTCCATGTGCAACAAGACCAATGATTCACATAGCCATCTTTTCTTTGAATGTGAATACTCCAACAAGATATGGAAAGATCTAAGTGGAGGAATGAAGGTGAATAATATGGCTAATAGTTGGAATGCAATTGATGACTTTTATGTCAGCAGTCCTTGTAACAATTCTATATGGAGTATAGTAAGAAGAATAGTGTTAGCAACTGCTGTTTACTTTGTGTGGAAAGAAAGGAATAACAGGGGATTCAAATAATGCGGAAGTGGTTCTTAGATGATCATTGAAAGTGTTAGAACTCAAATGATGGGCTTAAAAGTCAGGAAAACTGCTGTAGTGGATAAAGTTGCTGATATATGGGATGTAAGGATGAACTACTTGATTTATGGAGAATGATTGATGCAGAGGGCCTTGTACCTTGGTTTTGGGAACCTTTCTATACTAGTCCTTTTATTGATTACAGTGGATGATGGAGATCACTGCAAGTACTTAAAAGTGCACTGTGTAGTTAAAGGCGACCCTCAAATTCATAAGGAAGGTTGCCTGCTTGAATAAGGTGGAGTGCCAGCCTGATGATGCCCAAGCTTCTGATTTGTTATTTGCTAGAGGTGAGGTGGTTGCTGCTTTTGGAAATATATGAATCAGAGGCA
>BQNB010165942.1:0-10729 GCA_026074375.1 Tanacetum coccineum | reverse complement strand
TTAGCCCTTATTGCTCATTCAAATGCTTCTTCATCACAATCTCATGCAAATTCTTCTTATTCACCACAACCATACTATGTCACACATCCTTCATCCGTTGTTGATTATGAAGACGAATATCAAGGGGAGTTACAAGGGGATTCTCAAAAAGACAAGCTTACAACTGTCATGATGTTATTAGCTCGAGCAATCACTTAGAAGTTCTCCACATCTACCAATAATCTTCTTCGTACTTCATCAAACACAAGAAATCAAGATGTGGTTCAGGATGGTAGAGTTGGCATACAAACCAAGAATACAGGTTATGGAGGAAATGGTAATAAGAATGCAGGGAGACAAAATAGGAATCAAGCATTTAATGCAGGAAATGGAAATGATGACAGCAATCAGATTGTTCAGCGTGTTCTACGAACTGAGTCAACTCTGGGAAAGGCAAATGTTCAGTGTTATAACCGCATTGAAAAAGGCCACTATGCCCGTGATTGTCAGAAGCCAAGAGTTCGCGATGCAAAGTATTTCAGAGAACAAATATTGCTAGCTATGAAAGATGAAGCTGGAAGCATTCTTAAGAACGAAGAAAACGATTTCTTACTCGACAACTCGTATGGAGAAGAAATAATGGAAGAGTTAACTGTTGCAATCATGTTGATGGCTCGAATTCAACCAGCTAATGGTAATACTAAGACTGTGCTATCATATGATGCAAAGGCTGTCGGTGAGGTAAATGCTTCATCTAAGATTCATTAACAAGTGAGTCATGTGAAATGTAAAACTATTATTCAAACATTTGATGATGATCAAATTAATTCTAATATCATATTTGGTGATCATTATGTCGAAAATAATGGTGGCACATCTGAACATGATTCAAATGATCATGATGAATATCATGAAATTCAAATGTTAGCATATAATGTTCAAAGAGAAGCTAAAAATCAAAAACGGTTAAACAATGAGCTTAAAAGCAAAAAGAGTTGCTACAAAAGGATCTTGAGACGTGTAAGGATCGAGTCAAAACAATTCAATCTTCAAAATATAAAGAAACATGTGAAGAGTTGGAACGTGAATTACGGACTGATAAGGACACCATTGAGAGAATTTTGAAAGAAAAAGATAAAATTCAAAGTGATTTCTTTAAAATTGAAAATGAAAAGATAATAATTCAACATGAAACTCAATTAGCTAAAAAGGCTGTTGATCCCAATAGAATAGATTTTTCTTAGCTTGTATAAGGCTAAGTTGTATTGAATAAATTCAAAACAACTATGATAGAAACTTTAATTGTGAATATCAAAGACTATGCGGAATCTAGTCAATGATACTAAGAAGAATTTCAATGAAACAGTAATGAATAAGATCAATAACAAACAGTTTACCAAACTTTCAGCCTCAATATAATACGAACACTCTTAATAGTGTTAGGGTTACAAAACCTTGAAGCATGACGCTATATCGAATATCAATACAACCGATATTTTTATTTTCTGATTTAATCTTTGCCATAGGACATCTTTTATACACTAAGGAGTCCTAACCGGCTTTCAATTTTTTCACTAAGTTATCATGATTCTTATATAACAATTAACTTATACGAATCTTTTTCAAATATATCTCATACTTATCAATATAATCAATCTTTATCTTGTCTTTTTGATAAGTCTTTGAATACTTTCTCTGTCAGCAGAAACTTTCCAGCGGTTTGTAATCCTTTTACACCTACAGTAGTAGTAATTCTTGTACCAGCAATACTTATCACATAAACAATCTTTATCTTTTCTCTGATAAGTCTTTGATCTCTTCTCTGTCAGCATAAACTCTTCCAGCAGTTGTAATCTTTCACACCAACAGTAGTAACTTTTGTACCAGCAGCACTAACTGTGTACAAGCAGCATTAACTACTTAGAAAGTTTTCTTCAATCTTCATTAGCAGTACTAAGTTACACTAGCAGTAGTAACTTATACTAGCAGTACTAACTACTTAGCATATTATTCATTAAGATTACTAACAGCACTAATTTATACTTAGTAGCAGTAACTAATACCTTAACAGTCTTAACTTCCACTTAGCAGTTGTAACTTCCAAACAGCATCAAGAGGCTTTTAATCCCAACAATCCTCCCCTAAACTTGATATTTTTCTTTAAAAATCTCAAGTTTCTTCATTAAAAGCTTCATAATCACCAGGAGGATGCTTCCAAACACTTCACTGTTTCTTGAGCTGCTTTGTCATAAGCTTAAGAAGCTGATAACACATTTCATTCCAATAGTCAGCTTGCAGCTTCTTATTTAGCATATCAGTGATTGTAGCTGGTGTAAGGGGATATCTCTTCTCTACTAGCATATAGACATGCATATCTTCAAACCTCACAAAGTGTATTCCACAGGAATCATATAGCCTCCAAAGCAATACTTTCTTTCCTTGTAAATTCCTCCATATTAGATCTTCTACATGATGTTCAAACATAGTCTTTAGATCACCCCATAGCACTCTTTCATAGCCTTCTTCTGGCCTTGTATTCCCATGCTTAGCCTTAACCAACTTCTATAGATTTTCCAAGTCTTCTCTATCAAACTCTTTGAGCAGTTGACTAAACAATAAGTATGTCTTGGCACTTCCATCAGCTCTCATTATTTCATAATAGCCATTCCTTCCTTTTCTATGAATCTGGAAATTTACAATGGGTGCAGGCTTGGTAGCTAGAGGTATAGCATCAATTGCCACTTCATCATCTTGGACAATCTCAAAGCATTGTTTAAGATCTTCTTTCTCTTTATCATCTTCCATTTTCTGTTTCTTTGCTACCTCTTGTTCTAGCTCTTCTCCTGCTCTCTTAGAACTACTTTCTTGTGCCATCTCTGCTTCAGCTTTCTTTGAGCTCTCTTTCACCAACTCAGTATCCATATCAACAAACATGTTTACCCTTGTCATGGCTTTATCAAATAACTTCTGAATTTCTGCAAATGACTTGTTCTTCAATTGACTTTGCTTGTAACCAGCCATGTGTTTCAGATAAGTTGACATTGTACTTTTCTTTTGTGCTTTAGTTGGTGGCTTGTTCCTCTTTTCTTGAGCTCTTAATGCTGCAAAGTGTTTCTTTCTCTTCTCCAAGAGTTCTACAAACAATCTTGCCTTCTCTTCATCTGTCAATTCTTCTTGCTCTCTTGCTTGCAATCTTTCAGCCAATAACCTATCAGCCTCTATCATTGCTTGCACATTATCCTATGAAATGTTGGCTTCTTTACCATGTGTTTTAGATAAGTTGCATTGTTACATTTAGCTTTTGTGCTTTTTTAGTTTTGGTGGCTTCTTTGTGTTTCCTCTTTTCTTTGATGTTGGGAAGTTTTGACGCTTTTTGGGAGCTTCAATAGATGCATGTGTAGCATGGTTTTTTGCAAAGTTTTTATTTTCTCTTCGTCCAGAAAGAGTCTTCTACAAAACATTATTGCCGGTTCTCTTCATCTTGTCAATTCTTCATGCATTCATGCTTATCATGCTTTCTCAGCCTAATAACTTTCAGCCTCTATCATTTGTGCTTCAATTATCCCATGAAAAGTTGGCTTCTTCAAACTTTCTCAACTTCTCCTCTTGTAAGTCTTTTTAGTTCTTCTTTCTTCAGCCTTGTAGCTTAAAAGCATCAAGATCTTCATCAAGTCTTAATTGTTATTTAATCTTCAAATGCTTCTCAGGTTCAATCATTTAGCTTTGCCTTTATCCAATATTTTTGAATTATTTGTTTATAGATTAAGTCTCTTTTTCAATCATACCACCTTTATATCTATAAAACTACATTCTTATAGTTTTTGTTAAATTATCTTTATCTAAATTGAACAAACTCTTCCACATTGAGTATATAACACACCCTTAGTATTTTTCACTCCTACAATTCATCCAATTCATTCGCCCAATACATATACTACAACTCCGATAAATCAGTATAATAACAAACCTAATTATAAAAGTTTAATCAACACTCACTTAACACTATCTCATATGTAGTCACTTAACACAACCTACACCCATAAAGTACTTAGAACATTAAACATCATAACACCCTCCTTTCACCCCCCCACCCTAATACCATCCCCAACCCAACAACCCACCATAACAAATACTTAATCACCCCACCCTCACCCACCACCCAACACCCACCACTATCCACAAAACAACCCCCTCTACCCCCAATCCAAAATACCCATTACCACACAAAAAAACCAATTAAATTCATCACCAACATAACCCCCCCCCCAACCACAACCTCTTCTCCCCCCCATTATCCTTCAAACAAGACCCCCCAACCAACTTATAAACCTCAATATCTAACAAATTACCCTCACCAAACATACAACCACCCCAAAATCCACACCCCAACCCCTCCAATCCAACGCACCATAGTCTAAAATCATACAACCGAAAAAACCATTTTACTCCTTCCACATATAATCCAAAATTGTACCCCCCAAACCCACCCACCAATCCTAAAATCATCCAAAAACACTACCATAATCCCATAACAATTCAATATAATTACCTCAAAAAACAACCAATTCAATCATCAACACATCACAATTACTCACTCCCATTCAATCTTCAACAACCCAGTCAAAACACAAAAATCCCAACAACTAAAAATAAGAACAAAAATTTTTAAAACTCATTATCATTAATCTACCAACATTTATACATATTATAGATGATGTTTTCACCTACTCAACTCATCACAAACCCCCCAAACCTAACGCTCTCCCCCCCCGCCAAAAAATTCCCCTTATTTTCCCCCTCCCTTCGCCCACAACCATTAATCCCCACCCTTAAACCCAATACCTCCTCCAACCTAAATCCAAAACCACAAACTAACCACCATAACAACCAACTACATCTCAATTTTCAACTTACCCCAACCCACAAAACATACAAATCCCATTATTCACCCTCATAATAATCAAAACATCCTCATACACCACCCAATGTCACCCACCCCCCATATCCCCTCCAACAACCCCCATCAATCACAAACCCAAACACTCACACAACTACCCCTAACCAAACATTAATACTCAATCTCACAATACTGCTCTTATCCACCTCGACTGTGCCAGAAGCATCGTCTGATTACAGTCTAATGTATACATACCTTCAAAATATGTTCTTCACAGTCACTCGTCGATAAAAATACTCCCTCAAAACTCTTCACAACACATGTTGATACCACAAAATAGTGTCCATCAACCACTACTCCTCCCTTTAATCCCAATATTTACCTACTATGCCTCAGTCCTACATGACACCTCAGCTCCGTGTGAAGAACTATCTCTGAACCGTCCAGTGTTCCCTAGTGCCACTCACCCATGTAGAGAAATCCACCTCCTCGCTTCGTGTGCCTGTGTTCCCCTATAGATGACTCAGCCAATGCCCCCATACACCTGACTAACGATCGCTCGCTGATAATCACCCCCCCCACAATCTGTGTTCTAGTCATATACCCTCTCGCACTGCACAACCTAGACTATCCTCGCAGAAATCTTCAAGACCCCATCAATCACAGAATAATCCCCTCTATGTGTGTGATTCATAAAATGGAAAAGATCTTATCACTCATCACATCCATCTCCTACCAGATCTTACCCATGCATATCTGTACTCCCTCCTCCAAGAAAACCCTACTCCCTCACACAACACACACCCACTCTACATGATGTTGCAAACCTTCAACCCCCACCCCCCCTGACTTGCCCTCTTCGCGTCATACCACTCTCATAATACTCTAAACTCATAAGATCAACCCCACCAACCCAACTATCATCTACTCCACGAATAACCCCCATATCCATACTCATCAGCCACCTGACTCTGAAACCTCCCAGATCCAGCTATAGACTAGCCCTCTACCCTGATCATTCTTTTGACGATGTGTAGCTCTTCAATTTAGTTTTGTGACTTCCTCAACCCTATCTTAGCTTTTCACTGTGTGTGATCCTCACTACAATGTGCAGACCGCCCCCTCCTGCCTTAAGATCATGTGTACTATCGATCCAGACACCCGCGAATAAAATGTAACCACCCCCAGTGCACTGAGATACTATATCTATTTGTAACATAACTCAGTGTCTCCCAATACTGATACCTATCATACACATTCTTATAATTGTTACTACTACATCTCCGATCAGTACGTGATACCTGTAATCTCTACGCAGCTCCCTATAATTTATGCTTGTGTCTAAGATTTTATGATTAATTGAGAGATTATAGTAATGATTTACAAGTGATACCTCGTTGTGCTACTAAAACGTAGTAATACTACGCTAGAGACATGAGAACTATGTGTGTAGAAATGTGCTTCATCCAATCCTACGTGCGTACCTCCTGTAGCCACCCTTCCCATATTAGTGTCTACTTGATAATATAGACGCCACTCTGGAGTACTCAGAACCTCATGAAATGTGTGACCTAAGTCAGTTGAGAAATCTCCTCAGCCTATCGCTTCACTCTCCCAATCATCTTATTTTAATTCAACACGTTGTGAATCCTAACTAAACACGCCAGCTGTAAGTTGTGTATGTAAGTTAAGCTAACACATAGCACGATGGTAGATATAACGGTTCAAAACTTGTCGCGCGACGTGTATAAAGTATACAGATAATCTACACTCGAATCTAAGAAGACGCATTCTAAAAAGTATCTGTCTATGTACTGTTGCGCTAAGGCTCATGATAGCACTCTTGGTCTTAAGCTCACAGTAATCAAACAGGATGCTGACCTCGCGCGCTCTAGCTCGTCTCTTGACCTTTATGTATGCCAACTCTATCTCCCGGTGTCCCAAAACAAAGACCACCATGAGAGTATGCACAATACGCTGATCCGGTGAAATGCCTTATAATGCCCGTTGTCGCTCTGTTGTGAGTAGGCGAGAAGTGTTGGAACCAAAGCATATAGGAATCAATTTAGTCCCTGTCTAGATCTATGAGTCTACCGTGACAGCGAGCTTGTCTTCAACCATGTACTAGCCATAACTTTGATTACTAGCATTAACTCCAATTCCTTTCTAATCAGCGTATCGCTCGTAACTATAGACTGCTGTTGCGTGATTGATAGTTGTTATGTGACAACGTTTACTCGCATGATGAGTGGTTGCGTAGTACGCGTCGGCTTTGTTGAGTTGTGCTCTAGAATTCGTAGCAAATTTAGAGACTCGCGTGTGGATATAGAGCCTGTTCGTAGTGTATATAGTGTGAGAGACTTGCTCGTGCTGTCGTGTGAGTTGATGTGTGTGTAAAAATCTTGTTCTCAATGTATGTCAGTACATGAAATATGAATGAAGTAGGCAAAAACATAAAAAAAAACAAACACCCCCCCCCAAAAAAAAAATGGGTTTTTTTTTCTCACCCCATAGTATTAAGATTTGTAAATCTAGTAAAAATGGGGGCTATTGAACGCCTTAACAAGGATAAGCGATAACCACAACAATGATGATGGTATAGGGAGGTCTAGCCGCGACCTAGAGTAAATATGGGTATGACTTAGCATTCGGCAAAGTAAACAAGTAAAGCATCCATGTTCATCATTTAAAGCATCCAAGTGTGTTTGTGTTTTAGTCATAAAAGACTGAAAATTTACCACGTCATAGTTAAATCCCGACACTTGCAAAAAGTTACTATTTTTAGAAACTTTCCCTTTTAGGAAACTTTTTAGTTTCAAAACGTTAATAGCGTCCCATATTTTCTTAAGTTTCCATATTTTACAAGTCGCTTAAACAATTCTAAACCGCTTAATCCTTATGTTTAAATCGCCTAAATGTCCAATTCGTACCATTTTTAATAATCCTACTTTTTATTAAGGTCGTCATCTCAAATAACCTTTCATGACATTTTTAGTTGTTCTAACTAATTACTTAACATTCCTATATGTTTCGCTTGCATTTAAAACATCTAAAATCGTCCGAAAGTGCCCGGAAACCCATTTCACTATTCCCAACAGCCCACTATTCATCTATTTTGCCGAAAAATGTTTCGAGTTTCATTTGGCCATAACTTGGTCGTTTTAAGTCCGATTTTAAAGTGTGATATGTGAAAAATTATCTATTCGAATTAAGCTCTTCAAAAACTACTTTTACGCCTAATGAAAACATTTTTAAGTCGCTCAAAACTACAAAACTAATTCGGGACAGCAAGGTTGTTTTACCGAAATACGACCAAAACTCAACCCAACTCGCATATTAGTGCTTAATCTAGCCCTAATCTTTATTCACCAACAACCAACCAACAAAACTAAACTTTAATCCACCCTAATCTCTATTGTTGCAACTCTCATCAACTCTCAATCTCACCAAGAACATAATATAAGACATAAACATAAAGTGGTAACAATGTTTACTTCCATTTTATAAAAGATGACAAAATATTAACTTATTTCTTTTGTAAAAATTAACACAAACACATGGATCTTTATGAACAAACATAGATCTATAGAAATAATGGATGAAACCAAGTAGGGATCATGTAAAACTTACAAATCAAGAAGAATATGTAGCAAAAACACTAGATCTATACCCAAGAATTATAGATCTTCAAAACCCCAAATAATCTTACAAACCCTAATTTTGTAAGTCTTGAAATCAAAGAATTAATGCTTCACAACACCTTAGATATAACTAGGAATGAACTTTAAACACTTGGATCTTGCTAGAAATCAAAAGTTATGGAGTGGGTATGGTGTTGGGGTGGTGCCGTGAGCTAGAGAGCAAGGGGAGGAAGAAAGAAAATTTTTGAGGCTAGTGAATGAAAGTATAACCCTAAGTTGAGATGTGGTGTTGTATTTATAGCACAAGACTAGGGTTAGGAGGGTTAAGTGATGCATACAAGTGACCAACACACACCAAGGGTGTGTGTGTCTTGTGGTTCGGTCGAAACTAACCAAGGAGGAGGGAGAGAAATGGTTCAAGCCATCTTGGTTCATAAACTTAGCTTATGTCTTGGTCTTGGTTCATGTGAAGTCAAAGTGTGTAAGTAACATGTGATGTGTAAGAGTCTTGCATGCATGCATGTTGCTAGGATACAAAAATGTCTCTTTCTTTCACTAGTATGGCAATATTTTCAAAATTTGTGTTAGTGGTTTAAGGATGATTTAATTTCAAGTACCAAGAGTGTTTTTGCTTGGCTTTAGACATCTTCATATGTATGGGAATGAGGGTGAACGAAATTTTTAAGCTTAGGGTATAATATTATCGATAACTTGAGTTTACACGAAAAGATTTCGAGTTTTCGGGGTTCCGTTTGGTCAAAAACGCGAAAAACGCAATTTAAAGGATAAAACCCTAAAATTAATATCGAAAGTGATTAAAAATCACGAAACACTCAGGAAAGCTAAAATAACACATATAATGCCTAAATAAATTTTTAACCGATGCCGGAACGCGTCCGATGACGTTTCTCAGTTTTTACGCAGTTTAGTTCCTCGGTAAATTGTCAGATTTAAACGTAACGTATAAAATTTAAAGTAGATGACTGGAATGGGTCGGAATACTAACCGGGAATTTACGGGGTGTGACATATAAATCCTAAATGATAAAAGAAAATTTAAAAAAAAGAATTATATTTTTTTGACTTTTATATTATTTATTATGAATTAAAAACGGATTTAATCTAAAAATTAATAAAAAATACTAAACTAATTTGGAAAATTCTGAAAAAATTATAAAAAGTACTTTGAGTAATGCTGAATCTAAGAAAAATAAAATGAGCAAAACAGCTTATTGAAATAAGCAGAAAATAAGCAAAAAGCGGCTGAAAGCTTTATGACTAAAAAGGTGTTATATAATTGATTTTGCAAACAATAACCGGAAAAGACCCAAGGGCATGTTGTAGTGGAGGTGTGTGTTAAAACGTGGTTGAGTTGGGTAGAGGTCAGGGGTTCGAGCCTTGCTCACCCTTGACTTCCCCAATTCCTATGTTTTTATTTTTGAAAAAGCTTTATAACTTAAAAATAAGCAACTTTTGTGAAATGACTTTTTTATAAAAGCTTATGATAAGCCAGAAATAAGCACTTCTAAAGCAACAGTTTTGGTTATTTTAAGCTAAGACTTAAAGGCTAAACTGTTGGCCTTTTTTAGACTTAATAAGCCAATAAAAAAGCAAATAAGCTAATAACAGACAATAAGCTATACCTAATAAGCACTATGGAACAAAAATAAGCAAATAAAATGAGCTAAACTAAGCTTAAACTGACAAATTCATTTAACATACTTTTATACTTAAAATCCTAAACTAAAAGTGCTAATAAGCTTAAATAAGCTCTAATCTAAACAAAATAAGCTAACAACACTTAAACCTATCCTAATAAGCAAATCTAAACACAACTAAAGCAAATCCAATAAGCCAATAAGCTCAGAAAAGCAAATAAGCAACTATGGTTAAAAATACTAAAACAGCCTACAAGGGCACTTTCTAGCTTATTTTTAAGCTAGAGAATGGATCCTTATGGATTTTTGACTTATAGCACTAAAAATCTTATACAATAAGCTATCTAAATCATCAATCAGAAAACATTTTGAAAATCAAATTAGCTGTTTAAAAGCTAAATGAAAAGGGCTGTGACACTCAGTATGAGCTGAGTTTTTTTTCAAAATTTTGAAAAGATAAAAAGCTAAATGCAGGCCTAATTTTAGACTAGTAAATGACTTTTAAAACTAAATAAGCTCAAACAAATTAAGCCTGATACCTAAGGAGATTGTGCA
>BQNB010165940.1:0-14165 GCA_026074375.1 Tanacetum coccineum | reverse complement strand
ATCACCCCAATCAAACATTACCAAATCCTCACATCAAGGATACTTCCACATCACCTCTAGATGTTTCACATCCTCTACTTCTAATTTCACCCATTAATCCACATGAAACCCACACTTAATTTTCTCCTCAAAGTGACAATCACACTCAACACAACCAAACTCAACACACATCATCTCTATCTCCAAGTAGAGAAAGCCTAGTTGATGACATCAATCAACTACAAGACCTATCAAACCTCTTAGCAATGTATCTCTCTCAATAACAAAACAACATCCCATCATCACCATTCTATCCAAACCTACCACACACCCTCAACATTGACCAAGTTGAAACTCATAGTGGGTATTGCCCATGTTGCATCTATAACCAAAAACAATTCCATGCGTTGAGTGAGAGTATCAATTGGATTGAATATCTTCTCACTCGACCACATCCACCACCTATAGTTGAAAGAGACTATCCTTCCACAACCACCTTCGCTCCACACTCTCCATCAACAACCATCTAATCTCATAACATGTCTACAAATAATCGTCAAACCCTTTTGTGTCGCAAGCAAGTCAAAAATCCTTCTATGCCTATTTAGGATTTTTTTAGGATGTATTAATATGCTTCTAAAGCATACTTGTCTTCTTATTTCCTTGTATTATTGTGTGTTATTTACGCACATTGCCTCAAATGAATGACTAATCCCTTGTTTGATGTTTGCTTACAATTGCCATATTTTTTTTCTACTTGCTACATGTTAGAAATATTTGTAGCCAAGAAACCATAGCTCGATTCCTTGGTGCCCTCGAACGAGGGGGAGCACACATCAAGGGGGAGCATTTGTTCTGTCGATTTTAATAGCAATTCTCGACGATGCCTTTTTGATTCTACAAAAAGGGGGAGAAATGACATAAAACTCACTAAATACTTGTTTAAAAATAATTTTACATTTAATGAGTTTAAATTTTGTAATCATCAAAAAGGGGGAGATTGTTGATAAAATATAATGCCTAAAAACATTAATAATATTTTTTCACATCTTTACGTTTTGATAATCACAAAATATAAAAACGTTCAACGTAAAATTAAACGTAAACAAGTATTTAGTAGTAAATATTCATTTCAAACTTATATCACTCCAAGGTATGAATAAACAAATGCTTGATGCATTTTATGATCAAAGGAAACTTTTATAAAATGTTGTAAACTTTTTATAAACATCACAAAACATTTTTTACATTTAAAAGAAATGTTTTATTCAAAATAAACATTTTGAATTTCAAATTTTCGAACCTAAAACGGCTAGAAAAGGTCCAGTAAACACCTCCCCTGGATAGGACAAAAAAGAGGAGCGTCTGAAAGGGGCGGCCCCCTTAAATACATGGGCGGCCCCCTTAATTATAAGGGGGCCGACACCCTGTTTAAGGGGGCCGGCCATAGACTCATTTTAAGGGGCCGGCGATAAGCCTTACACCGCTTCCGTCTCTTCTTGTCCTATAAATGATTGGGACTATTCCTCACAATTTTCTCACCTTTTGCACTCATTCTTTCTGCTTAAAATAGCCCACATAATCCTCTCTAATATCCCTTTGAGTCAATTAATCATTTAGCTTTGTTTCCAAATATCCAACACAATTCCTCAAGTCAATAGAAGAATACTTCCATCATCTAGTGAAATAATTGACACCACTAAAAATCCATATTGCAATCATGTTGCAATCCATATCATACCTTGTAAATCTTTTGTAAATCTTGTAAACTTGTGAGTTTGTTAGGATTTTGTGATTAGTATGTAAGAATAGTTTGTTGATCATGGTGATCCTATTTTAGTATTGTTAGTATAGCTGTGATATAAGTAGTGTGTGAGAAGAAGATGTGAAGTGTGAAAGGTTATAAAGAATTGTTTAAGAAGTTGTGTTAGATCTTATCAGTTGTGAAGAACAGTTGTGTAGTGAATTATGTGAGTTGTGAATTCGAGAACTAGTCGTGAAGTTGTGTAATGTGATAGATGGTTTTAATCTAAGAATTAGAACTAAGATCATCTAGCTTAGTGTCTGGAGAATATGATATAAGCAACGTTGTACGGTTTCCTTCCGCAATATAGGGATCTTGTAGACATAGTGAACGAAAACCTCGAGTTTGTGGCTCCATTAGTGGAGTAGTCCGAAGAAAGAGCTTCGTAACACGATACCACTATAAATCCTTTTTGTTGCGTTTTTATCTGTTCGCCAACTCTTATCTTTTCAATTACTTCTACATATTTAACATTGTTCATAAAAGTGCAATTATTTGAATTACAAAAAGATAGAATCTAAGTTTTGATAAACAAATTTTAAATATTAAATTAAAAAGGCGGTAAACGATTCAACCCCCCTTCTAGTTTATCCAACAATCAGCCTAATACAAAGAAACAATCTATTAAACACAATATTTGAGCCATTCCTCTGTTAGTAGAAATAAAGTTTTGCAATAAGCTCAAGTGATCAACCAATAAAGCCATTCTAATTTTATTCACTTTTTGTTTCCTGCTCCATCAGCCTTCTTATTAAACCACAATTTTGCAACTTTAAAGAAGTGGTGAGATATAGACATCAATAAATGTCCATTTGTATAGGGTGGTCATGCCATGTCAGTGATATTAAAAAAATGCGAAATACACGACTTTTGTCAACGCACACAGTTATCTACAAATCTGTTATGAAAACTTGGCAATCTTATCCCATTCGCAATGGATTTTTAAATTAGTGGTAGGAACAAGGTTAAGAAATATATGACCATTTTCATATCATAGATTTGCAACCTATGAGGTGGGCTGGTGAAATTGTATTCACGACCTTGAACATTAAAAGGTTTTCAAATTGTATCTATGAAACTTTTTGACTGTGTAGTTTTAATATTCGTTATGTATTGTGTGAAGCCATTCGCGCGGAACTAAGCAATTGTTATACAACCCGAGCGCATTCAACAATTAGATACAACCCGTGTGGCATCGCACTGGTTTCGTGCATGCTCTTTATATGCTAAATGAGAGTTGATTGCATTGAAGTCATCATAAAATTCTTCAAGTGCGACTAGTAATTATTGCGAAATGTAAATGATAGAAAGAAGTGGTTAGTGCACATCATAAAATAAAAAACAAGAACTTTTATTCATAAATAAAAGCTTACATAGAAAATTAAAAAACACAAACGTTAAAAACGTTACATAGATAATTAAAAAACACAAATGTACGAAATAAAAAAACTAAAACATGATTCGAGCTTTTACATTGTTCGGTAAACTCAAATGATTTGTTCTTTCTCAGCAATGGTTCAAAGTTACTAGTCCTTTGTAAAGTATGCAAACCGTAGCTGATAAGAGGATGATCGGATAGCGACTCGGCCCTCAACATTTCAGGACCATAGCTACGCATTTGATCAAGATACCGAGTCAACACGTCCACCAAATTATTCGCCAGTGTGATGTCATCTTCTAGTTGTCCCCATAGTCGCCCAAGGATACTTACTCTCACATTATTTGGTTCATTAGCCATAGTGTTTGTTCTATGAAAAAGATCGAATCAGATTTTTGAGAGAGTTTAAAAGAAGATGTGTGAAAAAATTTAAAGATGGGAAACACAAATTTATAAAGGGAAAACTAAAACACAATCGTCGTAATTGTATTTTGCATTTAGCCAAACAAAGCATTTATGATGACATACTTTTTAAATCGACTTTAGTTGGCCACATAAATTGTTATGTGACTTATAGGGAATCAAATTTACAAAAGGTATGTGAATAAATCAATGATGGTGAAGAGGTATTTATACAAGGAAAAGTATCCGTTGGTAAAGAGGTATTTACAAAAAAAATATAAAAACTAAAGCACAATCGTCGTAATTGTATTTTGCATTTAGCTAAAGAAATTATTTATGATGACGTACTTTTTTATGCGACTGTCCTTTGTGAACATTTGGTATTTATTGCGATGTAGTTGGCCACATAAATTTTTATGCGACTTATAAGGATCAAATTTAAAGAAGGCGTTACACCCCGTCTAAGGCAGAAACACGAGATGTAACAGACATGATCGTCATAACACATTGATATAATTTAATAGAGAATTCACTAAATGAAAGTTCAACAAGCATGTGTCATGATGGCTCTCGACACAAGTGGAGACTTGCATCGTAGATAGTTCAATACCACGACAACATAGTCACATAGTCATAATAATTCCAAAACCCGGGACAAGTACAAATAAACCAAATAGATCAAGGTCAACCATAAAGGTACTAATGCAAATAACACAAGGGATGGGTAACCCGGGAGGGTTACATCCTAAGTCTCTCTAAGCAATGCAAGAAGTAGGACAATAGTGAGTAAGACGTGCATACACAACCCTAAACCACACCGTCGCAACAACCGAACAACAAGAAACATTTGTGCATAATAACCACACAGATGGCAACAACAGAACATCAAGAAATAATTGTGCATAATAACTACACAGATGGCAACAACCGAACATCAAGAAATAGTTGTGCATAATAACCACACAGATGGAAACAACCGAACATCAAGAAACGGTTGTGCATAATAACCACACAGATGGAAACAACCGAACATCATGAAACAGTTGTGTATAATAATCACACAGATGGCAACAACTGAACATCAAGAAATAGCTGTGCATAATAACCACACATATGGCAACAATCGAACATTAAGAAACAGTTGTGCATAACACAAAACATTTAAAATATCATTTGAGTATCATTTCCCCCCAATAAAATATAAGTAAAAAGGGACTACAAAACTCACCTCAAGCAAATAATACTAACTGGAAATAGCGCAAGATCAAAGATAGCACAAGTCCTAACCGCGACCTAATTAAATAATGAGGCGTTTTAGGTTTACAATATAAGTGCACCAAATGAATATGAGTTTTGTAAATGTTTTCATCACCTACTATGCGTGTTTCTAAGTTTTCTAGGTTCTAATATATTACAAACAAATTTGCAAGTGTTTTATAGTAGAAACTTCATAAAATAGTTTGTTGAAATTAGGGTTTTCTTAATTTTACAGGACCGTATCTCACTCATTTGCTATTGAAATAATGTGTTTCAAAAGCCTAGGTTGAAGGTTTTTGAGTTATCTTTCCAACTATGTAAGCCTCTTAAAGTGAATTAAATTTTAAAGGGTCCATATGTGTCTTTGAAGACACAAAGGTTCGGCTGTTTCAGGACAGAATGTTTTGCTGTTTTAGTTTCGGTCATAACTCACTCAATTTTAATCCCATAGGGTTGATTCAACTTGACAAGTTTAAGTTAAGGTCTTATCTATAAAAGTCAACTGGATCAAAGTGTTAAACTACTCACAAGGGGATCATAATTACGCTTAAAGTCTTGAACTTTTATTTGCACACTAATCTTGTAAAAATCATTCAAAAATGTAAACGAATCCGGTTTCTTTCGGGAACATCTATAAATTTAGCTAACACCTTATTCTAAGAGAATGTGAAAAGAGTTTTGCTCATAGCCTACCCTAAAGTGGTTTTATCATTCACACAAGTCATCCTAAAAATCTGCTCAAATTTAGGTTTAGTAAAACAAGGTTTTTATCAAATTTATCTTATACACAAGCATACTAAGGCTACATAAATCATATATATGATGTATAAAATATATGTAAATGTGAAAATAATGATACTTACAAAGATAGATAAAGATGGATGCTCAAGTATGCAAGATTTACCCAAAAACCACTATAAAAACCCTAGATATTAATTCCAAACTCTAGATTTATAAAACACTTATAAAGACTTTACCCTTGCTTGAATACTTCTTGAAATGGTTGAGATTGAGAGTGTTTAAGGGTGTTTAAGTGTGTAAAAAATGAGAGAAAAGTGGGTTCTATTTATAGGAGAAATAGGGAAATAACTTGGCTAGTTACAACAAGTAACCAAGTTGGTTGGTATGAGATTACTTAGTTAGTTCATGGAGAGTATAAGGGAGACAAAAGTACAATGGGAAAGAGTAAATGGGAAAGGGTGGTTTTCCATGGTAGTTGACATTGTGAAGGGATGCTAGTTAAAGCTTTTATCCAATGTGTATATGGTTGATTAACTAAACATCTTATGACAAGAATTTATGGCTAGGTTATACTTAGGAGATGGGGCTATATTTAAATTTTAAAAGCTGATAAGTGTAGGAATGTATATTGATATTCGGATTTATACGTTATCAAACAAATAACCCTTAAATGTATATAATATTTATAAAATACATATACGTAAGCTAAGTATCTTACAAATTATCCTTAGGAAAGGATAATAAGTAATCAACACGGGTATCGTTCTCCTCGGTGAGAGGTGAATGGAAATTCACGTTTATGTCAGGAATCGAGCTTGATTATCATAAAAGATTTGGATTTGGTTCCTATTTCTAAAAATACAAAATAAAAAAAAAAAATTTTTTTAAACAACTCAATAAAGGCAAGCTTACAAATAGAGCAAATAAGGATTTAAGTACGAAACATGTTAAGGAATCTAAAACAATGCGACGAAAAAACCTAAATTATTTACAATTTAACCCTAATCTATTTTTTTATTTTTTATAAAACTAGACGACTAAAAATAATTTTAGAAAAAAGAATTATATTTTTTTTATTTTTATTTAATTTATTATAAATTAAAAACACTTATATATAAATTAATTATAAAATATTAAACTAATTATAAAAAATCTAGAAAAATTACTGAAATATTAAGACATACAACTAATTTAGGAAAACTAAAAACATAGCCAAATAGCCCTACGTAATTTGCTGTAAAAATAAGCTATTTAGCTTTATAAGCAAAACTGTAAAACTAGTATATAAACTTAATGGTGTTGGGGTTTATGAAACAACGGTCCAGGGTGCAGTGGTAAGTGTGTTGTGTGTGTAAAGGAGAGGTCACAGGTTCGAGTCCTGTTGCCTTCCTTTTTGGAAAAACATTTTTTTTATTATTGAAATTTTCTTTTAAAAAGCTATTCTATAAGCTAAATTAAGCTAATTTAATAAAGGACTAATGGGTAAAACACTAGATAAGCAGATTTAAGCTTAAAGAAAAAGTGATAGATTTGCCTATTAAGTTTTTGGACAAACATAAAACTAAAACTTGTTTTTGACTCATTAAACTAATAAGAAAATCAAATAAGGTAAAGACAGGCCTAGAACTAATCTCATAGCATAATGACTAAAGGAAAATAAAAAGAATAAGCTGAAAACATTTTAAAGCAAAAAAAAAACAGATTGACTCAAATAAAGACTAAAAGGACTTTAAGAAGGATTTTGACACAACTTTTAAGCTAAAAATAAGGACACATAAGCACTAATCATAAGCTGAAAACTGGAAACAGCTTAAGACCTATAAGCTAATAACAAAAATAAGCAAGAGTTAAGCAAACTTAGAAAAGAAATAAGCTAGAAAAAAGGCTAATGTAAAAGGCAGACTACACTAGTTGTATTTGGCTTTTTGAAGGAAAATGACACTTTTTAAGCTTAAAATTAAGACTCAATAAGCTAAAACTAAAGTCTAAAAGTTAAAGACAGATTAAAGTTGCCACCAGAGGAACACACATAAGCTAGAAATAAGAAAATTAGACAGGAAAATAAGCTAGAAATAGGATTTAAAAAGCGACAGACTAAACTTATATTTTTGACTTTTTTGAAGTTTAAGAATAGCAAAATGCAGCCCTAATATTAAGCTACTAAAAGTTAATGTGAAAACTCAAAAGGTAAAAACAGATCAAGCTTAATATCTAATAAGCTTAATACTATTAATTTTAGACCTAAAATCAAACTTAATCTAACTAAATTGATTGATCAAAAAGGGCTTTTAGACTAAATGACTAGCATACTAAACCAGAATTTGATAAAACTTGGAAATCAATAAAACAGTACTAGAAGCTTAGTGACCAGATTCTAAACTCAATATAGAATGCATTATGAACTTGAAAACACAACTTAACACCTTGAATCTTAAAATCAAAGGTTAAACAGATTTGAAACTTGAAATTTCCACAGATTTGAAAATATGATATAAAAATCTAAGATCTTCTTGAAACTTGAATTAAACTTGGTAAAACATGATCCAATACTGATAAATGATGAATTAAAGTTGGATTTGAGAAAGAAAAGTGCACTAACAGAGTTTTTCTTATGAAAAATTTCTTAAACCAAACACTACTTTAAAATTCCAAAAATCTCTTAAACTTAAAAACAGATTGCATTAAGCTTTGATTTATGAAAACAGATGACTAACTAATGATATTAAGCACTAATCAACATTAAGCAACTACTAATAAGCACTATTAATAAGCTAAAGCTATAAGCTAATTTTTTTGGATTTTTTTACAGTTTGATATGAAAACAATATGAAATTTAAAAACAGATTATCTAAGGTTCTAAACTAATGACATTAAGCAATTATAAGAGAGATTTAGCAAAAATAAGCACAATTAAACAACTATTAAGCAGAAAATAAGCTAATGCATAAATTTAAGCTAAAATATGAAATAGAAAGTAGAACTCACAATTTCCCTTGCTCAAACGGGGATCATATGCTCACAAAGCTTATCTACAAAAGCTCCAGCTTATCAAAGATGAGCTGGTGGTGTCCATAAGCCCATCCAGGTTTGGCTTATCTTCCAAGTTAAGCTGAGGTGATTTAAGAGTGGATTAATGAAACAATAAAGCTTAGATAAGCTTTTGAGAAAGCTTATCTAAGAAATACAGGTTATAAGAGCTTATTGCAGTAACATTAAAACATGATTAAGCTTAATTTCATTAAGTAAAAATAGGAATAAGACAAATTAAGCAAAACTAAATTTCATTAAAACTTGATGAGTTACATTGCTTTGAAAAGGAAATTCAATAAAAGTGAAATAAGCAGTAAAATAAGCTGTAAATAAAACAGTAAATCTACACTACTCCTAAAACTAATCCTACACTAGATATCTTCCTCTGTGTGATCTGCCTGCTATTTATAAGGAGGAAGTGAACCTTCTAGCCCTTTGAGACGCTCCCCTATCTTTAATCCTGACCCTTCAATCACAATCCATCAACCAAGCACCCTTGGATCTCCCCCACGTCATAGTAGCCAATAGGAAACCACGGGATTGCCAGCGTGGATGTCAGGTGTGTCAGGCGTGTCAGCTGCTTCTAGAAACAAAGGGTTCGTGTGTGTGGGTGAGGAGGTGAAATGATTTTATCCTGCTGTGAATTTGTTATGTGTAAAAAAAGGAGGGAAAAGGGGGTAAGAGATGGATGAATAGTAAATTTGACCCTTACGTTTTATAATTTTGACTTTGGACCGGGAGTTATAAGGTGGACTTTTATTTGGGCTTTTGGTTTAATAATTGGGCCAAGGTTAATGGATTTGGACTAAAGATATGTTATAAAGGCTTAGGCTTTTAGTTTTAATAGTACAACTCTTAATGGGCTGGCCCGGCCCATTAAAATAGGTACGGGTTGGCCCACTAAATATAAATATGCCTTCGGCTTCGATTTCTTGCACTCTTTCCATTCCCGTGCTTGGTTTTGTCCGTTTTGCTCTATTTTTGTCCATTTATGCTGTATCCGTTACCTGTAAGACACAATTCTCAATACAAACGAATACAATGTATTTTTCATGTATTATTGGGCATTATTGGTCTTTTTAGCTCATTTTATTAGGTAAAAGGTAAGTGTATTTAAGCACATACCAGCTACATTAACAAAATCATGGTTATGGCATCGACATTTACCACACTTAAACTTCGGTACCATTAACCAACTAACCAAAAAAGACTTAGTTGATGGACTTCAAAGTTCAAATATGACAAAGATCATTTGTGTTCTACCTGTGAGCAAGGAAAAAGCAAAAGAGCCATCCTCAAACCTAAATTGGTTCCAAGCACTGATTCAAAATTGGAATTAATAATGTTAACATATGAAATTTACTTACATAGGTAACGATCAAGAGGTTGGGGAGGATAAACACACACTTACAAGATGTTACAATGATTATCCTCACCCCTACTTGGAAGTAAGGAGGGGAATATATAGTCCGTGATACGTTTAACTATCCTATATTAACATATCTAGTCCTTGCGTATCCGGCTATAAGTAAACTTGTTGGGATTAAAAGATTTCTTGATGATCTTAGAGTTACTACTGCTAAGGTTTGTGTTACTGTTGCTGAGCTAAAGTTAGTGCTGTTTATTAACTTTAATGAAAAATATGCTAAGTTAATGCTGCTGGTGTATAAGTTACTACTGCCAAGTTGTCACAGATAATGCTACAAAGTACAAAGTATAAACTGCTAAAAGAGTAACGACTGCTAGACAGAAGATTTTCTACAATCAGAGAAAGTAAAAGACGCTCAAGAGACACAGATAAAGAGAGAATGGGAGTATCAAGATTACTTAGTTATAAGGATTGGTTATTTATATCAATAATCTTTTGAGAATATTCTAAGTTTTAGGAATATATTGTAAATCGACTAGGACTCCTTGGTGTATAAAAAGAGGTCCTAGGGCATAGAGTTAGATGTCAGTTAATATACATTGTCATCTAGAATTCGTAGCTTCAAGGTTTTGTAACCTTAATACTAGTTAGAGTATTCGTATTAATATATTGAAGCTTTGTTTGTTAATCTATGTGTTCATTAGAATTACTATTCTAATGCTATTCTTCTATTGAACAAAGTTAGATTATGCATAATCTTTAATATATTTTAACAAAGTTTTCTACCATAGTTGTGTAGGGATTTATCTTGCATAACGAAACCTTACAACAAGCTTAAGAAATTCAAGACTCCCTTCAGAGTGATCAACGAAGTTTTTTGGGTCTTCATCAGAGCTTGTTTCTTTGAGAAACTTTGCTAAGAAGACATGGATCAAGACTAGCACAATAGGTGTCTGCATTAAAAGTGCCTATTGCTCCAAACTCAGGTGAGTATGAGCTTTTAGATGAGAGGGATGGAACAGTACACCCAGAATGATTGATTATTTCTCTATGGGATGGTATAGAGAATGCTAATAGCCCTCCAATAACAAAAGTTGTTTAAAGAGTTGAGAACTATAATTGCTCCTGCAACTACTGAAGAAAGGCACAAAGAAGGTTAGAGTTAAAGGCAAGAAGCACTTTATTGATGGGCATCCCTAATGAACATCAATTGAAGTTTAACTCCATCAAAGATGCCAAGTCATTGCTGCAGGCTATTAAGAAGAGGTTTGGAGGGAATGCTGCTACTAAAAAGACTCAGAGGAATCTTCTAAAGCAGCAGTATGAAAATTTTACTGCATCTAGCTTAGAGGTGTTAGATCAAACCTTTGATAGGCTTCAAAAGCTTATCAGTCAGTTAGAGATTCATGGTGAAAGTATCTCACAAGAAGATGTGAATCAGAAGTTCTTAAGAAGTCTGTCACCAGAATGGAACACACATACCATTGTGTGGAGGAACAAGCCTGAGATAGATACATTAAGCCTGGATGATCTTTACAACAACCTGAAGATCTATGAACCAGAGGTCAAAGGAACATCAAGCTCAAGCACAAACACACAAAATGTAGCCTTTGTGTCCTCAAACAGCACCAACAGTACAAATGGAGCAGTTAATACTGCTTATGGTGCTACAACTGCTAGCACTCAAGCTACTGTTATTAACTCAACAACAATTGACAACTTAAGTGATGCTGTCATCTGTGCTTTCTTTGCAAGTCAACCAAACAGTCCACAACTTGACAATGAGGACTTGCAACAAATTCATCCTGATGATTTAGAAGAGATGGATTTAAGGTGGCAGATGGCTATGCTAACAATAAGGGCAAGGAGATTCTTGAAGAACACTGGAAGAAAGCTTACTGTTAATGGTAATGAGACCATTGGGTTTGATAAGTCCAAGGTGGAGTGTTACAACTGCCACAAAAGGGGACACTTTGCAAGGGAGTGCAGGGCTCCAAGGAACCAAGAAAACAGGAATAGGGAGAACACAAGAAGGGTTGTGCCAGTGGAGACAACTACTTCTAATGCTTTGGTGTCTTGTGATGGTTCTGGTTATGATTGGAGTGATCAAGCAGAAGAAGGTCCAACTAACTTTGCACTCATGGCTTACTCTTCTACAAGTTCTAACTCTGAGGTATCTACTGATTCAAACTGTTCATCATCTTGTTTGGAAAATGTTAAAATTCTTAAAGAACAAAATGAACAACTGTTAAAAGACTTAAGGACATCTAAGTTAAATGTTATTGCTTATAAAACAGGTTTAGAGTCTGTAGAAGCAAGACTTCTAGTTTATAAGAAAAATGAGTCTATTTATGAGGAAGATATCAAGGTCTTAAAACGTAAGATTCATTTAAGAGAAGTAGCTATTACAGAGCTTAGGAGGAAGTTGGAACTGGCTCAAAAAAAAATAGATGAAATTCAGCTAACAGTAGAAAATTTTAAGAATTTATCTAAAAACTTAAGCAAACTAATAGACTGTCAGATAGTTGATAAGTGCAAAATAGGTTTAGGGTATAATGCTATTCCACCTCCCTATACAGGAAACTTTATGCCTCCAAAACCTGATTTGTCATTCTCTTGTCTAGAAGAGTTTGTGAATGAAACTATAGTTAGTGAGCCTATTGTTAAGAAGCCTGTAATTGAAACTAGTGAAGCTAAGGCTTGTGTAGACAAGCCTAAGGTTGTTAGGAAGAATAATGGTGCTCCAATTATTGAGGAATAGGTGTCTGATAGTAAGGATGAAGCTGAGTCAAAGTCTAAGACAGAGAAGAAAAATGTTAAACCTAGTTTTGCTAAAACAGAGTTTGTTAAATCTAAAGAGCAAGTAAAATATCCTAGAAAAACAACTGTGAAACAAGGTGATCAAAATAGGCTGAACACACATAGTCCTAGAGGAAACCAAAGAAACTGGAATTACATGATGTCTCAAAGATTAGGAAGTAATTTTCAGATGATTAACAAAGCTTGCTATGTATGTGGAAGTTTTGATCACCTACAGTATGATTGTGATAACCATCAAAGACAGTTTAAAAATAAAGAGATAGTAAAACCAGTGTGGAACTATTCTCAAAGGGTGAATCACCAGAATTTTTCTAGAATGACTCACCCCATTCCTAAATGGAACATGGTTCCAAAAGCAGTATTAATGAAATCAGGCCTAGTATCACTTACTACTGCTAGACCAGTTAATACTGCTCAACCTAGAACAACAGTGAATAGTGCAAGACCAATGACAAATGTTTTTAATAAAGCACATTCAACTATCAAAAGGCCCATTAACAACAAAACAGCAACTAAAAACATAATTTTAATCCAATGGTTAATACTGTTAAGGGTAAAAATGTTAATACTGCTATGCCAAAAGCAGTAGTTAATACTGCTAAGCCAAAAGCAGTAGTTAATGTTGTTAGACCAAAAGCAGTACTTAATGCTGTTAAGGGAAACCAGGTTAATGCTATTAAGGCCTCAGCTTGTTGGGTTTGAAAACCAAAGACTAAAGTTATAGACCATGTTTCCAAACATAACAGTGCATCAATGATGTTTAAAAGATTTAATTATGTTGATGCATAAGGCAGATCCAAGTCAGTAATGGCTTGGGTCCCCAAAAGAGACTGATTTTCTTACCTTATGTGCAGGGCAATCCACAGCAAGATTTAGAGGAGAAAGGTATGATTGACAGTGGATGCTCAAGGAACATGTCCTATCTTACTGACTTTGAAGAAATTGATGGAGGATATGTTTCCTTTAGAGGTAACTCCAAATGAGGGAAAATCACAGGCAGAGGTACAATCAAAACTGATAGTTTAGATTTTGAGAATGTGTATTTTGTAAGAGAGTTAAAGTTTAACCTCTTTAGTGTCTCACAAATGTGTGACAAAAAGAATAGTGTTCTCTTTAATGACACTGAATGTATTGTTTTATCTCTAAACTTTAAGTTAACTGATGAAAGTCATGTTTTACTTAAAGTTCCTAGAAAGAACAATATGTATAGTGTTGATTTAAAGAATATTATTCCTAAAGGAGGTCTAACTTGTCTCTTTGCAAAAGCCACATCTGATGAATCTAAACTCTAGCATAGGAGGCTTGGACACATAAACTTCAAAACTATGAATAAACTGGTTAAGAGAAATCTTATAAGAGGTTTACCTTCAAAACTTTTTGAAAAT
>BQNB010165939.1:0-14165 GCA_026074375.1 Tanacetum coccineum | reverse complement strand
TAGGTCCGGAGTTACTAGTTCTGTCCTAGCGCAGGAGGATCAATGGATAGTCTGACAAAAAGTACTGTACATACTTAGGACCATAGTCCTTGGTATGACACGTAGCCGATAAAAGAGGAACGTCCGTCCATCGACTGTCTCGCTGAGCCCTAGACGACAAGATCCTTTTGTCGTATAGTGGAGACCCAACCAGTATAAACATTCACATGAGCTGGGACATCACACATAGTCCGGACCACACTTAAATACTCTATAATATTCTCTCATATCACCATACTTACTCGCACGCTGGAGTTGGTCTCGGATTCACACCTTGGGGTGAGCTAACTGTTTTCTCTCTTATTTTTAGCTAGGATTATAGGAGGACACTCTGAAGGAACCAAGTTGACTCAGACATTCTCACACGTTGAGGTTATTTTTACCAAGTCCTAGAAGCCCACGTAAATTTATTTCAACAAGCTCCTTGATCAATGTTCTCAAGATATAAATGTTTCCTTAACGAAGGCCGAAGAAGGGGAGGGGGTTGTTTGAGTTTGAGAGACTGGTCTGGTGGGACCCTTTTGGGTTTCTGTCCCTGTATCTCTCGCCTATGCCCCTGAAACATCCTCTTCTATTAGTTGCGAGTCAACCATGTTTCTTTGTTTTTTTTTCTTGCAAACTCAGGTAGATTAGGATTTCGAGTCCCACGGATGGTGCCAATGTTAAATTAAATTTACGTGGGCTTCTTGGGCTTGGTAAAAATGACCTCAACGTGAATGAATATCCTGGTATACTTGGTTCCTTCGGAGTGACCTCCTCGTATCCTAGCTGGAAATAAAAGAGAACACCGTTAGCTCGCCCCAAGGTGTGAATCCGGGACCAACTCCGGTGTGAGAGTAAGTATGGTGGCATGCGAGAGAATGGTAGAGAGAATATAAAGTGTGGTCCGGACTATGTGTGATATCCCGGCTCAAGTAAATGAGCTCTTACCTTTATATTGTTTGGGCCTTCACCATACGACAAAAGGATCTTGTCGTCTAGGACTCAGCGAGACAGTCGTTGGGCGAATGTTACTCTTTTATCGGCTACGTGTCATACGAATGACTATGGTCCTAAGTAAGGACTGTACCTTTTGTCGGGTTGTCTCCTGATACCGCTGCGCTAGGACGAAGCTAGTGACTCCGGACATGCTGTGTCCTTCGACGCATCAGCTTCTCTAGAATTCACCTGCTTACTCCGGACCTAACATGTCCTGCGACGTGTCAGCTTCTCCGGAATATTTATCCAGCCTGGTCCGTGCTAGTTTGGCATAGCGGAATATTAATCCAGCCTGGTATCCGTGCTAGTTTGGCATACAGGTTTGTCCAAGTTGGATTTCTTTTTTCGAAGAACCGAGGGCGTAGGTTATACCTAACCATCACGATCGCGATTCTAGTAGTCTCCACTATGTTAACAATAATTGCGTTAAGTATCGTTTTGAAGCCGAAATTAAAGATAAGAAAATGCAATAGGGCCTTATCTATTATTTTTCTTTCAATTTAATTCACGGGCTGGTCTTGATGGTGTGTTGGAAGGGGGTCCATGGATGATCCGTAACTCCCCAATCATACTTAAAACATAGACTATGAATACAAGCTTGCATAAATAGGAGTTGACTCGTATCCTAAAATGGGTTAAATTACATGATGTCCCTATCCAAGTGTTTGAAGATGATGTGATTAGTTTGATTGCAACATATCTTCGAAAGCTTGTAATGCTAGATTCGTATACCAGTACAATGTGTAAGGATTCGTGGGGTAGGAGCAGCTTTGCTCGGTGTTTAATTAAGATTAGCTCGGATGCTGATTTTAAGGAGTTTATTACTATAGGTATACCTAAACTTGAAGGTCCTAGTCATACCAAGGAAACTATTCGAGTTGAATACGAATGGAAACCACCTAGATGTTCTACTTGCAATATTTTTGGGCATACGGGGGAAACATGTCCTAGAAAGATGGTACCTACTCCAGTTGTTAATGATTCTAATGATTGCTTTTAACAATTTAGGAACAAGAAGCGTAATAATAATAACAAAGGGAATTCTGATGGTAATAGAATTCCCAAGGGTGTTCCGTTAAGTAAAAGGTTTCAGGTTGGAAAAGATTTTACATTTTTTCTAAGGCTCCTAATAATGGTACAAATGGTAGTGGTTCTAGTGGTGAAACAACTTGTTGAAAACTAGAAGGGGGGTTGAATAGTCTTCCTACTTTTTAATTTGACAAATTGTTTATTTATAAAAACTTAGATTCTAGTTTATGTGATCTCACTTGTACTTAAATATGAACAATTTATCTAACAAACTACACAACAATAATAAACAATATGAATGAACGAATAAAGAGATAAGAGTTAGAAAGATCAAACCACAACACAAGGATTTATAGTGGTTCGGTAACGAAGCACCTCTTCGCCCTACTCTACTCCTCGAGCACCAAACTCGAGAGTTTACTTCACTATGTCAATAAACTCCCTTTACGCAGAGAAAACCAATCATACGGCTTGCACTAATTTCCGACACAAAGCCAGATGTCGAGTTCTAATCTTAGCTAGAACCAATCTACCACACTTGTATTTTGAGGACTAAAATACTAACTGCACCAACAAGAGAACACTTCTCCTAAACACTAGCACAATCACACCGATCTACCTATACGCTTCACGATCACCACGATCTATTTATACAATTTACGATCACCAGGATCTAACTACTACACACAACTTCACAAGATACAAATGATTTATAAATTTACAACACAATGGAGATGGTGTTACGAGAACACAAACTAAACTATAATACTTTAAATCTTGATGGTAGGAAGTAATCTCCTCTTGCTCTAAAGGATCTAAGTTTGAATCACTTGGAAACAAATACTTAGGATTATATGATCAAAGGATTTAATAGAGAGTATTTGCTGATTTAGAACAGAGAGAATTGGTGTACAAAAGGTGAAAAATCTGTGGGGAACATTCTAGTATTTATAGGCAAGTCGGGAGGCAAAAAGTGTTGTCGCCCCCCTTAGCTCATATGCCGGGCCCCTTATCACTAAGGGAGCCTCCCTACCCTATAAGGGGTCCGGCCATAGCCAAGCGCTCCTTTTTTGTCCTTTTCAGGAGATGTGTTATCTGGGGTAAAACTAGCTATTTTTGGCTAAGATATTTGGATTCAAAATATTTATTTTGAATAAAACATTTCTTTTTAATTGCAAAAATGTTTTGTATAAGTTATAAAAATGTTTGGGACATTTTATAAAAATGTAAGACTTAAAATAAAAGTTCCTTTGATCATAAACTAAACTAAGTACTTGTTTATTCATACCTTGAAGTGATTATATATTGAAATGAAAGTTTGTCACTAATTACTTGTTTACGTAGTAATTTTACATAGAGCGTTTTTACATTTTGTGAATATCAAAACGTAGAGAGATCGAAAAATATTAATAACATTTTTAGGCATTATTTTATATCAACAGTCTCCTCTTTTTTGATGATTACAAAATCTAAACTCATTAAATGTAAAATTATTTTTAAGCAAGTATTTAGTGAGTTTTATTTAATTTCTCCCCCGTTTTGTAGAATCAAAAAGGCTTCGTCGATTAATAATTATTAGTCTGACGAAATAAAATGCTCCCCCTTGATGTGTGCTCCCCCTCGTTCGAGGGCACCAAGGAATCAAGCTATGGAAACTTTGCTACAAAACCAAGTTAGAATGACATTGCAATATATATATATATATACTTCTAACACTTTAGCAAAGTTATGAAAAATATTCTAGAAAAGAAAAAAAATATGTAGCATGCAACCAACCAACATCATGCATATAACACAACTACTACTAAAAATTAAAAACATTCGTTCATTCATTTAAAACAACCATGCATACAATAGAAGAGTAACAATATCCTTAAAACATACTACTACATTAAAACTACTAAAATTCTTAAACTCCCAAAGTCTTATAGAGCTTGCTAGTAAAAGATTGTTGAAAAATTATTTGATTCATGGGCAACTAAACATTGATTATGTTTAATTAGGAGAAATTGATGGTGGTGTTAGTGGTTGTGGCGAAAAAGGTCGTGGTAGATGAGAGAGCATTTGTTCAATGTAGGCAAACATGTATTGGATTTCATCTCTTACTCCAAAGATGAGGGTTTGGTTGTGAATACAACATAAGCAAGAATCACTATGAGCCTCAAGTAAATTCCATTAAATGGGATGACCAAAAAGTGGTGATGGAGAGTTGAATTTGATGTCAAGTGGTGAAATTGGTGAAAGAGTAAGAGCAATTTCCATGGACTCATTAACTTGAGTTGAAGGTGGTGGAGGAACTCTTGGTGGTGATGAGATAGGTGAGTTCAAGTCTTCATTTGTGGAAGGAGATGTGGATAAGTTAGTTGATTTTAGTTTGGAAGCAATTGAGGATGAAGAGGTATCTCTAGTAGATGGTGTTTTTGAAGGTGCATTTGGAGCACTTGGTGAGGAGACATGGTATTGTGGTGATGGAGTTGTGGTGTCATCTTGTGTAAGATCAATAAACAATCTTTTTGGTGGGATTATGTTAATTTTTGGTCTTTTGGAGGAAGTGGCTTGAATGGAAGTCATGGTGGTTCTTGGTGGTTAAGGGTGGTTGATGATGAACGAAGAAGATGATGAAAAGATAGTGAAAATTTAGAGGCAATTTATTAGAAGAATATGGTTTAGAAATGGTATGGATTTGAATTGATTATTAAGTATCCAAAACATGTTCGTGTTTTCTGGGTAACACGCAGCGGAAATAACAATTAATCTAGGGCACGAAGGGAACTAAACCCTAAAAGGATCTCAACCTAATAAATAAAAGCAACTTAAAAGTAATAAATAAATAAATAAGAAAATTACTAACCTTTAAGAAAATCGGATTTCTCACACGCAGACCACCTTGATCGAACTTGGAGGCAAGTACCCAAACGAGAGTACCTCTAATGGTTCACACCTATGAACTAAAGAGAAAACAATTCGAACTCCTAAGGTCCCGATACACGAAAGACTCTTACAAGGAGTAGGAATGAGAAAGAGATAATGGATTAATAAAGCCTTGGCGTGTCCCTCTATTTATATTGAGAGGGAGGGGCTTAGGTTTACTCTTTAGAGCGATGCGAGATTCCCCCAAAACGTCTGATAGGCCCCACTCAGGTCTTCCCGACCCGTTTAACTCAATACACTTTGTATTAGTTCGTATTCTACCTATGCTTCTTTATAATTAGCTTCTAATTAATTTACTAACTATTAATAAATTAATAAACCAATTAATTATACACTATAATTGGTCTAACTCTATCCTAATCAACTAAGCAGAGAGTGCCATCCAATGCAACTGCTGAACTCTGAATCATATCTTAGAGTCGGCCCTTAGATAAGCGATCAACTATTCCTTTGTTCTACTGATATCATATGAACCTAAGACACAGATTTTTAATCAATCTCTAGCTTCAATATTATGTTTCTCGATTTCTGATTATTTGACTATATGAGACTACTGAATTGAACACATCAATTTAGTCCCGACTAGGCCTAGCACATTTAAGTCAACATTTAATCATCGAGGGGCCCATGGATATCACTTTCCCATTTAGGCGAAAGGAACAAATAAAATTTGAATACATAGAACTAGTCAATTCATCATGTCATACCTAGCATATCCTTTATAACTGGCATTTACGCACAGTGTTTGAACAAACTAAAGTATAACACTTGAAAAACTAGAATCTCGATGTATCTCCATTTTAAGAATAGAAGACATTATCATCTTAGAATTACTCGTGATATTAATCCATGAAGTAATCTCTCTAAGTGTGAGTTTCTCCTATACTTAACTCCCATTAAGTACTCGTGGTGTTGCAGCATTCTCTATGCTATGTCTAATCTCTATAGACAATCTACTAACACTCCATGACAGTCTCAAATCAGTACTTACTTCCTATAGTACGGACGACTAAGGAGGTTTGAGGAAACTAAGTACTCAGGAAGTGGTTTCTAAACATGCAAAAGTGAAACACAATGAAAATTAATAGAAAATGGTAGCACACTTGCAAATAAACAAATCTCCATTATTTAATCACTAAATCCATTACAATATCAATCATTGCTTATAATGTTTCAAATTTAAACTAACAACTAAAACTCTATTTTATCTTTCAATCCTATGCTCTTAGCGTGTTCATCGTGTTTGGACTTAGCCAATGCCTTTGTGAATGGATCAGCTGGATTATCCTCTTATCATATGTCCTTCACAATCACGTGTCCTTCTTCTACTTTAATTCGAACAAAATGGTATTTTGTTTTGAACTTTTCCATGTTACCCGCTCCCATTCTTAAGAATACTCAACCAACTGGACCGACTTATCATCTTTATCTATTTGCCAACCACCATCACAATAACCAGTCACTTTGAGTTCCTTTTCTCCACCATAAACCAAGAACCTATCTTTAGTATTTCTTAAATACCTAAGAATATTCTTTACAGCTGTCCAATGAATTTTGCCAGGATTCTGCTGATGTGGACTCACCATGCTCAAAGCAAATGAGACATCAGGCCTTGTACACGTTATGACATATATGATCAATCCTATAGCCGAAGCATATGGGACTCGACTCATTTTGTCCAGTTCATCATCTGTTTTTGGACATTGATCCTTGCTAATCGTTATGCTATGATGTAAGGGTAGGTTCCATTTCTTAGAATTCTCCATTCTGAATCTTTTCAAATTTTTATCTACGTGTCCTGACTAAGTCCCTATAAACGATTTCTATCTTCTTGTAGATCTTTATACCAAGAATATATGTTGCATCTCCCAAATATTTCATAGCGAAACATCTCCCTAACCAGTCTTTTACACTTTGTAACGTTGGGATATCGTTTCCTATGAGTAGTATATCATCCACATATAATACCAGAAAGACTACAACACTCCCACTGACTTTGACATATACACATGACTCATCTTCGCTTCTAAAAAATCCAAACTGTGTGACTTTCTCATGGAAGCAGAGATTCCAGCTACGAGAAGCCTGTTTAAGTCCATAAATAGCCTTTTGAAGCTTGCACACTCTTTTAGGATACTTTGCATTTTCAAAACCTTCTGGTTGTGCCATAAACACATCCTCTGTCAGTTTTCCGTTAAGGAAAGCTGTCTTGACATCCATCTGCCATATTTCATAATCATGAAACGCAACTATGGCAAGCATTATCCTAATTGACTTTATTTTAGCTACTGGTGAGAAGGTTTTCTCATAATCAATCCCGTGGGTTTGAGTATAACCCTTCGCAACCAACCTAGCTTTATAAGTGTGTACTTTCCCATCCATGTCTGTCTTCTTCTTGAAGATCCACTTACAACCTACCGTCTTAAGACCGGTTGTAGTGTCAACCAAATTCCAAACTTGGTTGTCATACCTAGACTGAATTTCGCTTTTCATAGCTTCCTTCTACTTAGCAGCCTCAGGGCTTGCCATTGCTTCCTTGTAGTTAGCAGGCTCATCCAATTCACTTAGTGTACTATTACTAATCTTGTCCTCTTCAATATGGAAACCATAGTAGAACTGAGGATCTTGATGAGGCTTACTTACTCTACTTGTTCTGCGAATGGGTAAGGATACATCATTAGGTTCAACAGGTGTCACCACCTCTTGTTGAGAGTCAGTGTTTACTATAGGTTCTTCGTCGACAGACTCTTGAATTTCTTCAAGGTCTATTTTACTCCTACTATCCTCTTTAGATATCATTTCTCTCTCAAGGAACACTCCTCTTCGAGCTACAAACACCACATTATCCTTGGGTTTGTAAAAAAAATATCCAAATGACTCTTTCGGATAACCGACGAAAAGACACTTTTCAGATCTGGCTTCTAGTTTGTCCTGAGCTTCTCGTCTAACGAAAACCTCACAACCCTAGATTTTGATGTGCCTAAGAGAAGGACGTTTTCCCTTCCACATCTCAAAAGGTGTCTTCGAGACCTTCTTAGTGGGTACAAGATTTAAGATATGGGCGGTTGTCTCTAATGCGTAACCCTAGAAGCTTATTGAAAGTGTTGCTCGACACATCATAGATCGAACCATGTCTAATAGGGTTCTATTTCTCCTCTCAGCAACACCATTTAGTTGTGGTGTTCTAGGAGGAGTTAACTGTGAAACTATACCACAGTTTCTAAGATGATCGAAAAACTCGATACTAAGGTATTCTCCTCCCCTATCGGATCAGAGTACCTTTATCTTTCTGCCCAGTTGGTTCTCTACTTCGTTTTGATACTTTTTGAATACTTCAAAGGTATCTGACTTATGTTTAATCAGATAAACATACACATACCTACTGTAATCATCAGTAAACGTAACGTAGTAGCGTTTTCCATCTTTTGTGGCAGATCGGAATGGTCCACAAACATCTGTGTGTACTAAGTCCAATAATCCTTCACCTCTTTCACATGTTCCTGTGAATGGTTGTTGATCCTAATCCTGGATCGATTCCTTAGGTTGTCTAAGGTTCTAGGAGGAGTTAACTGTGAAACTATACCACAGTTTCTAAGATGATCGAAAAACTAGATACTAAGGTATTCTCCTCCCCTATCGGATTAGAGTACCTTTATCTTTCTGCCCAGTTGGTTCTCTACTTCATTTTGATACTTTTTGAATACTTCAAAGGTATCTGACTTATGTTTAATCAGATAAACATATCCATACCTACTGTAATCATCAGTAAATGTAACGTAGTAGCGTTTTCCATCTTTTGTGGCAGATCGGAATGGTCCACAAACATCTGTGTGTACTAAGTCCAATAATCCTTTACCTCTTTCACATGTTCCTGTGAATGGTTGTTGATCCTAATCCTGGATCGATTCCTTAGGTTATCTAAGGTTAAATTACCTTAGATAAATCCAAAATAACTTTTTGTAGAAACTTTGTATGTATACTAAAGTGTATGCGGAATCTACACCTTAATACCTAGAAGTATTATGAATAAAACAGTAATCTTGAATAAACAAAGATATAACCAAACGCTCTAATATTATTAGATCAATAATACGAGTACTCTTCACTAGTACTAGGGTTTATAACCTTGAAGCTATGAACTATATAGAATGAGATGTCTATGTGAATGAATTGTGTATGGATCTGCTTTTCTCCATGCCCTAAGACCTCCTTTTATACACCAAGGAGTCCTAGTGGGTTTACAATACTTTCCTAAGTATTTAGTCAAACATATTGAATACAATGACTAAGTATTTAATATTTTCCTAAACATGTAGTCAAATGTATTAAATACTTTCTCATAAATCTTCTCAATCAGCATATAATCTCTTCAATCAGCATATAATCTCTTCAATCAGCATTAACTTCAGTTGAAATCTTCTAATTAGCATATAATCTCTTCAATCACCATTAACTTCAGTTGAGCAGCATCAATATTACTCTAACAGTAGTAACTAACACTAGCAGTAGTAACTTTTGTGCTAGCAGTACTAACTACTTGGAATATTTTCTTCAGTCTTCACCAGCAGTCTTAAGTCCTTCAGCACTATTAAGCTAGTACTGGCAGTTCCTAGTACTAACTTTGACCGCTAACACCCCTCTTTTCTGCAGTACTTAGTTTTCCTATAGCGTACTAACTGATTGTACTTCGGCAGTTTCCAAAACACTTAACTTATTTCAATGTTTATTGAGCTCAGTACATAAATTATGCTTTGGCAGTACAAAGTATGAAGACTTTAATTCTAAACAATCATCCCCTAAACTTGATATTCATCTTGTTAATCATCAAGTTTCTTCATTAAAGGCTTCTTGATCCCAACAATCCTCCCCGAAACATGATGTTCATCTTCTGAATCTTCAAGTTTCTTGATAAGAAGCTTTATCTTCACTAAGAGGATGTATCTAAACACTTCTTGTATTGTGACTTATCATTTTCTTGTGTCAACTCTGCTCCTGCTCTCTTTTCATCATCAAATTGATCTTGCAACTTCATAGCTGCTTTATAACCAAGTCTTTTTTGCTCTTGTTATCTTTTTGTCTTCAGGGCTATTTAACCTCACTAAATCTTCCAATTCTGTTTCTGGGTTGCCCTGCAAATAAGAAAATCAAACCTTCTTGGGAACCCAAGCCATTATAGACCTGGATCTGCCTCTTACATCAACATAGTCATATCTCTTCAAAGTGATTGATGCACTATTAGTTTGATGCGAATCCAAATCACAAATACATGATGAGGCCTTAAATGCATTACCCGATTCTTTCCTAACAACAATATAATGACTTTGTTGGACAGTTATTTCCACACCGACTGGCACTTTACCCAGTCATTAAGTGAAATTGGGCCAGACCTAGTTAAGATTCTTCTTGGAACCATGTGTCTTTTTGGATAAGGGTGAGTAATTCTTGAAGAATTTTGATGGTTCACCTTTCTTGCATTATTCCACACTGGTTTTTCCTCCCTTTGACCATTTAGCTGTCTCTTTTGTTTACATTTATACTGGAGGTGATCAAAACTTCCACAGACATAGCAGGCTTTATTGTGCATCACAAAATCATTTCCTAGTTGTTGGGAATTTTGATTATTCCAGTTTCTTTGATTACCCCTAGGTTTTTGTGACCTGTACATTTCAGCATACTTAACTGGTTTCCTAACTGGGCCTTTTTTGTGTTGTTTTGATTTCAACTATTCTATCCTTTGCAACAATATGAAAAAACAATTTTCTTTTGTGTTTATCATCTAACACCAACTTCTTAATCAATTCTGAGGTGCATAATTAGATTTCCTAACTATATTTTAGAAATTTCTCACTAGCACTCTTGACTTTTCTTTGGTCCATAGCCTTCAACTCAGGCTCTTGGAACTCTCTGACCCACATTGGACAATTAATTCTTATTGGGGGAGAATGAATCCTGCTTCTATGGGATGTATGGGGAGGTGGAACAGCATTATAGCTTACAAACCCCACACCTTTTCTACTCTTATCAATTATTTGACTCCTTAATAATTGGTCTAGACTCTTAGAAGCATTTTCAAAATTTTCAATTTTAAGCTGATAGCTTTCCTTTTCTAGCTTAACCTTTTCTAACTCACTTTTAAGCCAACTGATATCTGAGTCTTTGAATGAGACATCTCTTTTTAGAACAGCAATTTTATCACCAAAAATAACTTCATTCTTTTTGTAAAAGACAAGTTGCTCTTCTATAGATGCTAACCCTCTTTTATAATTAGCTAAATTAAACTGAGATTTGTTAAACTCTGTTCTTAAATCATCATATTGTTTTTTAAGAGTTTCATGGTTTTTTAGACAAGTTTTTGAACAAGTTTTTACCTCAGAGTCTGAAAGAGCCATAGGAGCCATCTCTTCCTTATGAGTAAAGGATTCTTCTTGATAGTTTCTTCTAGATCAAAGTTTCAGAACACATGCTCTGATACCACTTGTTAGAACTAAAACATCTTGATAGTTCTTGGATCGTTTATAGCTCGAGATTGTTTAGATATCATATAGGATCATGAATAACAATGATTAATAAATTTGCACAGCGGAATAATAACAAAGAATCAAAGTTACTCTAACAAGGTTTTTCATCATTATCTTTGTTGTTACAATGACTACTACAAGCCCCAATTCTACCTTGATCAATGGTAGAACGTGTTATCTAAACTATAACAAGGAATCAAATATCCTTGAGGCTAAACTACAACCAATCCTAGGCGTCTACAATAAGACTTGACGCCTAGTACACACACACTTTTCTGGTGTTTACATCTTGACACACACTTAAACCTAATAACATGTATCTCTTTATATACTAGAGATATTAGGTTTTACAAAGGAAACATAATACAATTAGGAAACTATTAAATAGCATTAATCTCAATCAACATTAATACTATTAATTCTTTCCTATCAACAATTAATAGCATTAATAACTTGTCTTTATCCTTTTAAGCAAGTCATCAATGTTGATCTTGTTTCCTTCTTTAAGGGGATCTTCTGAAATCTTATCATCATTTGAAGAATTCATTCTTTGTCATTTAAGTCTTTCATCTTTCATATGTTTTATCTTATCGACTCAAATATAATTCCCAACAATGGTAATTTAGTCATCTTGCCTAATAAGCAAGACTCACATACATCATCCGATTTGAAGTCGAATGATTCCAACACTCCATCCTTTTGGAGTTGGGCGATGCGTTTCTTGTTTATGTGCCCATGAGCTTGTACTTTCCAATCCTTGTCACAAGCGTGATTTTCCTGTTTCCCATGACTAAGTTGAGCTCTCTATGCTTCAACCTCCTACTTTCCTTTAGACCCTGCAATATATTGCAAATGTGAGTACCACACCCTGTATCCAGGACCCACGAATCCGAAGTTGTAGTATTGTGGAGTTCGATCATGAACATACCTTAGTGACCACCCTTTTCAACTTTTCCGTCTTTGAGGTCCTTCGGGTACTTTGGGCAGCTACGCTTCCAATTCCCCTTTGTGTTGCGGTAGAAGCACATTACTTCCTTTGGATCGCTTGTAGGTGCAATCTTAGATTTAGCCTTTCTCTTAGATCCATGATTAGACTTTCCTTGTGTAGCCTTTCCTTTCTAGATGGAATGAAAAGTCTTTTTTTATTTGCATTGTGACCAACAGTCAACACAAGAGTTGCTGAAGTAGAGGGCACATAAATTTTCTTGATCCCTTGTTCAGCGATTTGCAATAAGCTATAGAGTTCCATTATTAAGGTCTCTTTCCTGTTCATTTGATACGAGATCACAAACTGATGTAAATCATCTATGCATAAATAAAAAAAATCCGGACAAATACGAAAATTAATGTTGAAGAAAGCTCAGCATCGAACACCATGTTCAGAGATTCCAACCTGTCAAAGTACCCTTTCATCTTTAAGACGAAAGCACAAATAGAGGCTCTAGGTTTCGGTTTGCAAGCCATGAGAGATTTTACAACATCAAGGCGTTCCTTACTTGCCTTTGCCTGAAACATAACGTTGAGCTGCGGGTTCATTTCAAATCCCAATGTTCTCAAAAGTCTTTGCAGTTCAGCATCATGAAGAGCAATGATGCATGACACTTGTTGCATCATCAAGTTGCTTTTGGTGAGCTTAATCTCGTTTCTGGTAAATCAATCATTGATTATGGAATTTGCTCATCGAGAAGATCCTTAGTTCCACCTTAGGTAAACCTAAGGTTTTCACAACCATCCTATTAATTTTGGAGACTGGTATTCCTTTCCTCCCAAAACTGAGAGTTAGTCAGAAGTATGTGTTGGTTGAGTATTGGAGCGGCGAGGATTAACACCATTTTTAGAAGACATCTATAAGATAAAATAGTTTTAGTTAGCATGAATATTCCTTAATTAATTACCCAATTTTAAATTAAGGCTAGGATCCATATTTTAGATTCGTTTATGAAGAGGGTTGCCGTAATCATATCACGAATTTATTTTAGGTAGACAATGTCTTTGTTAATTTCATACTCTATGAAATTCTTAGTTCTTTTGATATTCATTGATTTTGATCAAAGGCATGTTAATCTCGGATATGCTTATCTACTATTCATGACTGAGATGCCAAAGATCATGAATAAGATGGTGAATTTAACCATGCAAAACTCTGTGTGGTGCCCGGATCGAGTCAGCCCGAGAATCGCGAGCGCCACATCACCTTTCACTTATGTTCTCTTATAATTGTCTGATAAACACACACGCTCCATTAACAGCCCATATGAGAGATGTGCGATTTTCATGGGTTAGCATACTATTCATATTTTTATATCTAAACGGGAATTTTGTTTTAGTACTTTATATTAATACTTTTAATATAGACATCATCCTATCAAAAGTTCTCGATAGCTCCATCGAACGCACAAAGAAGCGGAGAAGCGGATCAGCGCGAAGCATATTAAAAACCCGACTTCTTTAGAGAAGCATAACGACCCGCCTTATACCTCTCTTATAGTTTATTCACTATGGGTGAGCCGATTTACCAATTGACTAACGATGTATTTAAATTTAATGATACATATACAATATAGCAATTATAATATGTATAAGGTTTCTTTTAAACATTTTAAACTTTTGGGTTCTATTTTAAATATTTTAAAAATATAAGGTTCAAAAATGTAAATGCATATTAACATT
>BQNB010165938.1:0-14165 GCA_026074375.1 Tanacetum coccineum | reverse complement strand
ATGTAGTTGTTGCAGGCTTGGTTGGTGGCATAATATTAGGATAGTTAGGTTGTTTTTTTCCCCATTATTGGGTAGTCATTATTAACGCCCAGTTCTCGAGTTTTATTTTCAGAAGAAAAGAAAGGAAAGGAAAGGGAACAAAAATATATTTGTGTTCTTGAGTTTTATTTTAATAAGAAAGGGAAGGAAAGTGAAGGAAAAGGAAGGAAAATTTAAAGGTTTTTTGTTATAAATCTTTCCTTCCATATTTGGGCGGATTGGGAAGGAAAGTGTTTATATTGACAAATTTACCCTCATTTCTTCCACCACAGAGAGTCTTCACCACCACAGAGAGTCTTCAACCACTGTGTAATCTTCATTTTTTCAAAATAAGAAACTAATAAAAGTCCTACTGCAAAATGACGCGTCGTTTTTTTTTATTTAGTGATTATTAGGGCTAGTGATTTCTTGGGCTTTTTTGGGTTTGCACATGGGCCAATTATATTCACGACATGGACTAGCATATTTTTTATGCGCATTTTTACTTGTTAGCTTGATTAAAGAATATTTTAAATAAAAAGGTATATTAAAAACAAATGGCTTATTAAAAAAATTAGATTAGTAATAGATATTTTGTTTAAAGGGCATAAAAGTAAATTTTTATGTTTTTTTTCTTTCTTTATTTCCTACTAATTTCAAACTCGAGAACACAAGGTGCATAATAATTTTTTTTTCACTATCTTTTTTTTCTTCTTTCTTTTCACTCCTTTAATAACTCGAGAACATAGCGTATTTGATATAAATCATGATAATGGGCTTGGCAGGAAAAGTTGGCCTATGTGGGTGGATGTGTATCTTTAAAAAATGTAGTGATGCTTAATTTAAGTGGATCAATTGATAGTGATCGAGTCAATCCTTCTATAAGTTAAAAAGGAGTATAACCCATAACGATAGTTTGTGTTAGATATAACATGATTACCCGCGCGTTGCTGCGGGGCGTTAATTTTTCCCGCGTTGTTGCGGGGCATTATTTTTTTTTGTATGTTGTGTGGATTTATTTTTTCGGTCTCAAGTTTAATATATTTTTTTTTATATATGAGCTTATGTGTTGGGCCTCATGTTTAAAGGATTGTGTTTTTGGCTATACGTTTTTTTTAATTGTATTTTGTGCGGGTTTATTTTTTCGGTCTCATGTTAATAGTGCGGGTTTATTTTTTCGGTAGCATGTTTAATAGTTTTTTTTCCTTATATGAGCTTATGTCCCGCGCGTTGTTGCGGGGCGTTAAAAGTTTTTTTTTCCTTTTTTTTTCGGATTTATTTTTTCCGTCTAATGTTTAATAATTTGTTATTTTTTTATATGAGCTGAGTTGTACGTTTTCGGCCATGTCGATTATTTTAAAGTTATTAGGTATCGAAGATATTTTCGTGAGTATTTTTTTATCTAAATAAATCGGTACTTTTTTAATATTTTTTTTCTCTTATTTTGTGCTAACCATTTAAAAAAAACATTAATTGGGCTGGCCCAAAATGAAAACCCAAGTAGCACTGTAGGATGAATAGTGTAAAAGAAGAAAAAATAAGGATTTCATGTTTTGTATATAGTACAATACAATAGGTCCTTCTTATATTACAGTTTTGCCATTATAATTTTAAACCATAAATCACAAATTTTGTATGCATCCTAGGTCCTACCTTTTTTAGCAGTTTTCACAGGAACTAAGCCTGATATTAGTAATTGTAAAACTGATACTTTGATATTGTTTGAAATTGATCAAATGTTTTAATTTATTATGGATTTTTATATAAGAGGTTTTTTTTTTATAATTATTTTCTTAAAAAGCAACATGTACACAAAATCCCAAACAAATCCTAAAAATTTATCATATTTCAAAAGAGTCCGAAAGAACCGGAACCGGACGGTCCCGAACCGAACCATTCGAATATACGATTCGGTTCGTTGGTTTTTTTAGACACCCCTAACAACTTAAAATGTCAACCCAACATATGAATTTCTAACATGAGATTGCCTAGCCTAACATAACATATCAGATATAACTATACTTTGTAATCCCAATTGACTTTCATATCCAAAGCGCAATTTGTCCCCTTTCCTCCATTAATAGTATGGTGACTGCTACCTGTGCGTTGCGGCTTGAATGCATGAGAGCCCCTCAAAATCACTTGCTCAAAGTCAGCATCCACCTGTAAGTTTGCTCTTATTGTTAGAGATCCCCTCATGGGTACCGCCATTACAGATCTTCTTAGCACAATTTTGCCATCATTCAAATCAACAGGACGTACAGCTCGAAAGAGTAGTGCATAGTAGCAAGATTGAAATGGATAATACGATTCAAAAAAAAACTCGCTTCCATCATCATAAAAAGCAACTATAGTTCCAGTAACGTTACGCCGAGTCTTCGTTTTAAGGCTTACCTCCAGAACGGTATCTACAGCGTCCTTTAATAGGATGTAATACATATTTGTAACCCCATCCTCACCGTTCACAGAAAGATGACCACACTTGCTATCTAAATTCTTTGCCCAATATTCTTTCAGATCTATTTCAAATTTGGTATTGCAAAGGTGGAAACAAGCATCATTCTTTTCAGTACTAGCATTGAGTTCCATACGAATCCCAATCCTGGAAGAGAATGGAATTGGACAACTAGAACTGGGATCGCCAAGGGATACAATCCCACTGTTGCACATGTTGTGGGGTTTACTCCAATCAACGTTGAATAGTGGAACATAAGATTCGTCAGGCTCAGAAAAGTGACACCCCGCATCTGGTAGTAGCCCATTCTTATCTGATACTGAAATCAGCCCAAACAACTTGCCATTTTTAAACTTGTAATCTGTTGTGATAGCGGAACGAATCGAAAAAATCTCGAACCGGGAATTTCTAGGTGGATCCCTGAAGAAAATCAATTCAACAAACCACAAATTAAATTTTTTTTTTTTAAAATACAACTATAGATAACTAAATTTTGTTGAATAGAAACAAAAAATTCTGCAATAGAGATAGAGGACCAAGAAATCGGTTATAGATGAAAAACACGTGTGCGTGACAGAGGAGTACCTTTCATAACATAATTTAACATTAACTAAGAATAAACCGACAGTCATAACATGTGCCAATAATAATTTTACTACTGCACCCTTATGAAAAATACAATACGTATATATCACCTTCCGCAACAATTAAATACATCCAGATCCAACCTCAAAGCAAAGACATAATTCCCTATTCTTATACAGAAGGTACATTTAACTACTTTATTGAAGTCTACGATGGGCCAACAATTTGAAGTCGAACCACACCTTTTGTTATGTTCAAAAATAGAGGAATCTTATTGTATTTAAAAAAACACACAAACTATAGAAATCCCTTCACCCACACTACCAGCCATAATAGATAACTTTATTTCACACATACAACTATACAACTTGTTAAAAAAATAAAAAATGGTTTTGTGCCATATTGTAAACGGAGATCTTAGTAATTCTTTATAAAACCTAACATTAAAGAAATCCACATTTCTATATAAAAATTTCAATTCTCAATGTTGGTCACCAAAACAAAACTATCATTTAATAACTCAAGTTTACAAAAATATATTACAATTACAGACTACAAGATGACCAACCTTTGCACCAAGTCATTTTCCAAAGGCATAATGAAAAGGTGCAATACTTATGCAAACAACCCTGTACTTAACTTAAATTGCATGAAATGAACATACTAGCATAGAAAAATATCAATTATTTTCAATACTGAAACTGGTAGTTACCTAGCAACAGAGGCAGAATAAGTGCCAAAAAAATCCTTAAAAGGCTTCTCTTGTTTTCTTTTAGCCCCCTTCTGTTTTCTTTTAGACACCTTTTGATTTTCTTTGGCCACATGAGTATTTACACGCATCTCTTGTTTCACGAATGATTGTAATGATTGGGCCGAGTTTGAGAATTCCTACCCATCAAAAGAAATTCAAAACTGGTTATAAAATGTGGAACGGTGACTATGATACGAACCTATCCCATACTAGGCTCGTATCGGTTCATAAGTCCAAGTGTAGAACTCACTCAAAAAGCTAGCTTGTAAGAGGAGGGGACACCTAGACATTATAAACCATCAACGAATCCCAGCCGATGTGGGATCATAACAATACCCCACCCTTTGAAGAACCAACGTCCTCGTTGGTCACGGACTTTGTTGGTCACGGTTGGCACCCCTCTTTGGGTCCAAGCCACCACTCCATAGGCCACCACTCCAAGCTCGTTGGTCACGGCTATGTTGGTCACGGTTGGCACCCTTCTTTTTTCGGGTCCAGACCACCACTCCGAGTGTTGGAACTTCGTAAGGTAGGGCTAGCTCTGATACCAATTGATACGAACCTATCCCATACTAGGCTCGTATCGGTTCATAAGTCCAAGTGTAGAACTCACTCAAAAAGCTAGCTTGTAAGAGGAGGGGACACCTAGACATTATAAGCCATCAACCAATCCCATACTTGGCCGATGTGGGATCATAACAATACAACTGTTTTGCTTTTACCTGAGTTATTTAAACTCGACTCTATAGAATCTTTTATACTTTTCAGTGAATTATTCAAGCATGAACTGATTCAATGGTATGATAATGAGTTTTATGATATCATACACACCCAAACCAATTTAAATCTAAGATTCAACCCAAAAGCTTAAGTATACTGCCTTTAAAAATAAAAGCAAAATAATGGATGGTCAATAAACAAAAGATGGTGCCTCATAACAGATCCACGGGGAAAAAACCCGACCCGAGAAACTGAATTTACAAAAGATAAAAATTCCAGATAATGCATACCGGAGTGATCCCCAAAAGATGAAAGCCTGTTTCCATTACCAATGCAGTTGCCTCACAAAGCAATAACGTGCTTGTCTCCGAAACAGACCCACACTGCCAAAACTTTCAAAGTTATATTTACTGGGGTGTAACCCTTTACCCATAAAAAACTTCAAAGTTACGCTAAATCTTAACATAAATAAACGCCTTTATAAAAATCTAATTAGTTTATAGAATATTAACTTGGTTTAAGAGAGCCGGAAATTAAATTCTAATATGGTATGAAAAAAAGCATTGGTAAGTAAATATATCAATGACTTGCTTTCTCGACCCACTGACCTAGCAAAATTCTGAAAATTACACTAAATCAGAATAAAAGTGTCGCATATGCCTTTTATAAAAATCAAAATGAAAATTTAGAATTAATTTTGGTTTTAAGAGAAGCGGCATTTAAATTCAATGTCGTATGAGAAAAAGCAAGTGAAAGTAAATATACCTTGCACACAGAGGAATAGTATCGGGTAAATTTCTTACATAAACCGTGAAGGTATGCACACAACATATCTGGCGAGACAAATAGACAAGAGTCTTTGAGAACCTGAAAAAGAAAGTCAAATTATCAACACAATAACATAATTTACATAATCATATTAATGAAATTAGGAGGAAAAAAATAGAAATTAAGGGTGTGTTTAGTTAGGGAAAAATATCTCATTTTTCCAGAAAAAATTTCATTTGAGAATGAAAAAACTGAAAACCTGTTTAGTCGCACTTTTTTCCAATATTTTTCAGAAAAAGCAAAATTCTCATTTTCTAATTTTATATAGAAAAATAGAAAATCACATTTTACTCTTCTCCACTTCTTTTCATTTTTTAAAAAGGAAAAATACAACTCTCATCTAAACAAGTTTTCAAAATTCTCAACCATTCTCTAGAAAAGAAAACAATTCCCTTCTCTAGGAATTTAGAAACAGAAAAATATGAAAAATTTTCTACAACTAAACACTACCTAAACTTTTCACTTCATTTTTTTCTTCTACATTTGTGAAATAAGTATATGTTTGTGAAGTGTTTGTACATTTAAGAGCATTTTAGAAGATACTATAATGTTTAGAGAACCTACGCTTTATAACTTCAACTAGATACTGTAAGTAATAGAAGTTCATAAAGATATTCGTCTTACCTCAGTAAACTCGAGTAAATGAAATTCCAATGCGCGTTCTTTACCTTGCACCCCCCTTCCTTTATTATTCTTGAATATTAACTCTGAAGCCTGTTGCAACCAGATATCAGTTCACTTAATATTCAAGAACAGAAAGCAATAAAATTGGGGTTGCAACAACATTGAAACGGAAATAAATCCTTACCTTCTTTAACTCATTGATCTCTTTACGAGAATTCGTGGTAATTCTATGAATTTGAGCTCGTGTTTCTAGCAGATATACAAAAGTATTTTCCTGTTTATCGTTGAAATTATAAAAAACAAGATCGAATTACAGATTTCCAATCGGTCAGAAATACAATATATAACAGCATAACATCACTAGTAATGAAAGAACATCATAAGATTACCTTTTCATTAAGCATCTCATTGACATCGAATGTGCATGCAGCCAATCTATAGTTTTTCAAGAATGTATACCTGTTAAGATCACAAAACACAAAGCATTGAGTATGAATAAGTACGAAACTTGACCTGAAAGTAGGGTATACTTTTAATTCAAAATAAAAATTTTGGAAATAAAAATATGATTATACAGCAAGTTCATAGGAAATTGGCATTTACCACTCTAAACGTATATTAATTCTGATAGCATAAGAACTAGGGCTGAGCATCGGGAACAAACCGACCCGAACCAAAAACCGATTTAGTGGAAAACATGAACCGAGAACCGCAATGACTCGGTCAGTTTCGGTTCGGTTAGGTTTAGACAATTTAGGTATGTTTTTCTTTTTCTCGGTTTTGTCCCAAATTGAACCGAACCCAAAAACCATAAATATACAAAACCAAAAACCGAACTGTTTTTTCAGCTCGGTTTTTTGGTTCGGTTCGGTTTTCGGTCGGTTTTGCTCAGCCCTAATAAGTACAATAACTGTATAAATTATGTTAAAAGCATGAGTGTCTTACTGAAGAACACAATCCAAAACTGCTTCACGAGTATACCCAAGCAACTTAGCATTCTCGCCTGATAAAATGAGAAATGTAAAATTTAGCAATTTTAAAATCAATCCCGTTAAAATATTAACGGATTGATGATTGGGGACATGTTTATCTCTAATAGGTTAAGTAAAAATATATTTTTTTACGAAAAACAAAACAGGTTAAACGGGTTCAAAGCTAATTTGTGAATGATTTTTGTAATAAGATAATTTTGATCAAATGAACATCCAATATACCTTCTGCCACCGCTCCACAACCAGATTTCAGTTCCTCAAACAAAGAAACAAACTCTTTCGGTTCACTAAAAGGTTGATATCCTACATAACTTGTTTTAGGGTATCCATTCCAACCAGTTGGGTACCACTCTTCAAGTTTAGCGGCCTGGGAAAAAAATAGTATACAATTTCTCATTGTTTTTACATGTTACTAGTTATGTTGTTGTTTAAAAGTTACTTACAGTGAAACACATTTCAATATGCTCTTGTCTACATTTAGGAGTCACATATACTATCCAATTTGCTTGTAACTCTTCAAGTGCATACCTACATATGCAGACAAAAGATTTGACAGCCACTCTTCATATACAGTTGGTGGAATGTAACACTGTTGACACTAAATTTACTGGAAGAACATGGCCAATTGATATATATGTTTTAATAAACTTAGCAACTAAAGTACCTCAAAGTTCGGAGATATTTATAAGAACTATCGAAATCACTCTTCGCAAGACTAAAAGGTGCTTTTCCTTTACCATTTATCACCATAACTCCTTCTCTTCCTTTAATAAGAAAGGATTTCTTCAATAAGCGCTCAGCCCAAATCATGCCATTCTCCGGATCCTAAAATAAATGAAATTATTATACTCATACTAATATGTAATTTTAAGGGCACGTTTGGTAGAGAGAATCTTAGGGGCCGTTTGGTTCGCGAGTTTAAAATACATGAATTACAAACCCCGTAGTATTTCATATGCCTACCAATTTCAAAGCCTATGATTTACAATCCACTTGTGTGTTTGGTTTGCTGATATGTGAGACAAAATATGATGTTATATAATAATTAACTGACATATATACCCTTCTTTTAACACGACACAACATCCACTGTTATGTCGTCTTCTTCCAACAAACCAAAGGAACTCTAGAAAAAACACAAAAAGTGCAGCAAAAACTATCACAAAGTTGCTTCTAAAAAGATCGCTAATAATAATTTATAAACCAAGTATAACACGAGTTTTAACACTCCATTGCTATTGCGTAAACCCCAAATCCATTTCTTTGTCAACACAAACATGTTTTTCGTTAACAATTATTCACTTCTCTTTAAACCTGTCAATGAATCATTGATAAAGTCCTTATTTCTTTGATGAATTTGAGATGCTCGGATGAGATCTATACGTAAAATTAATGAATGAATGTTGAAGCTTTGTTATAAACTGAACTTACCCAAATAGAATGGTAAAAGGGTATGAATTGATGGCAAATAAGAAGTATACCAGGAAATGAAAAAAGAAAATCAAAATCATTTCTTGATTTGAAGTGAGTGTGACGCTAGAAGAATCAGAAAAGTCAGGAGCTATGGGAAAGGAAGGGAAGAACGAGAGAGAAAGGGTATAGTAGTCTAACTTTGACCCTTAAAAGTGGCGTGTTTGAAAAACTACCCTCACCCCACGTTTTTATAAGCCAACCAATTTAGGCTTTTTCAGTATTTTAAAACTCCCTAAAAAGGAAACCAAACACAATAAAGATTAAATTCTATATTTACCCCCCCCCCCCCCCCCCCCCCAAAAAAAAAAAAAAACCACTCAAATACAGTGAACCAAACACACCCTTAAAGAAATGAAATAACGTACAAAAAATAAATTTAGAGAATTGAAATTGGTTGAGAAATCTAGTAAAATTCCAATGTATGGTTGTAACAAGAAATTGACCATGGAAATAGAGAAAGTCAAATTTGAATACGATACTGGTTTGTGATCTTGCAATTAGATGCCTATTTTTCAACAACCCGGACCAGAAACCAGATCAATGGACATAAGACTCGAAAAATTCAACAAACATGTAAAATGAATAGAAACTCGAATACCAGTTTTAAAGATAAAACCTGCAAATTAGAAACACATGCACAAACACCATTTGTTCCATTTTAATATAAAAATCCAAAATAGATCAGTTTTACTTTGAAAGTAGATAAACACCACTTATAAGTATCTTTACAAACTGTGCCAGTCACGTGAATGTTTAGTTTATACCCTTAAAAATAACAGGATGTTAAATATTCACTTATAACATATTGAGTAGAGGAAGTTTTTAATATGATAAGTTTAATTGCAGGCTTAACGACTATGGTTACCAATCTAGGTTTGGATATAAACTTTGTGATATTATTATATTTCTAAAAAGCAAATTATATCTATGCAGCTCATTAGACCTTATACTGGAAAGAAAGGCTAGTGGATATGCTAGAGAAGAAGACAAATTTGCCTTCTGTACTACAGTCTTTGGGGTGTATAGCACAAACAGCGATGCCGGTTTTTGAAACACAAGAGAGCAAAATTGAAGGATTTATAAAAGAAAATATATTAAGGTGCAGTCAGGTATGAGATACTCAAGTCCACTCACAAACATATACCTCTTATTTGTTAAATCCTGGACAATGTAAAGTTTTCCATTATCATGTTTCAGAAAACAGGAGATAAAGCGAAAGAATCTTGGGATGACAGAAGTGAAGTTTGTTCAATAAAGGTTAATTTACTTTTTAGATGGGAAATTCTTATTGCTAAATCACTCTATCTAACATCTAATAGGATTCGATGTTTACCGTGTAGAAATTTGCCATTAAAACTCTGGTAAAGAGCTACCTACATGTCAAAGATGCACAAGGTCAGATTCAGATCAGGCTTACTATTATTTTTTACTTCAGTCATGAGATGACTCTTTGTGTGTTATACAAGTTAAAGATGTTCCCGATATACATGCATTTCTTTTCAAGTTGAACCTATTACGTTTATATAACTTTGAATGATATATGTTTTCCTATGTGGTGGTAGCATTTTAGAAGTTAATGGATTGAATTTTTCTTGCTCTAATAATGAAATAAATACAGAACTTGTCACATACAAAATAAACATAGTTTTGTATTTCTATAGGTCTTCACACGGGTTATTGTTTGGTGGAAACTTTGTTACTTTTTGTTCTCAATCAACAATGTGTTCTCAATCAACAATGGTTAAAGTTTCTGATTTGGAGATCAAATTCAAACAATTTCATCCCGAAACTGGTACACGTTTAAAAACTTTGGAGACACAACTGGTAGCTATGCGATTGGAGGCTAAACAACGTCATGAGGAATCAACCAAAAGATAGGATGACCTGATGAAAATGATGGTTGAATTTATGAAAACTTATCTACCAGAAACAACTATGGTACCTACACAACCAACTCAATGTGCATCAAGTTACGGTGATTTTGGATGTTTGTCGCCTAATAACATGACTTATTTCGAAGAAGATGAAAAAGAATTTGAAAATACAAGATCAGTTACTAAGGAAGACAAGGATGAGCATGGAAAGAAGAGAAGGGGTTGTTAAATTTTTTGAAGTTGGTACTGATGAAGAAAGCAACAACTCTGAAATTGTGTTAAACGATGTTGGCGGAATTGTGTATGGCAAGGGTAACGTCACATGGGCTGATGCGGGGCTGAAACATGGATCATACTTGCTGCTTGATGACTAGAGACACGTTCACAAGTGAAAAATGTGGGATATAGGAATCAAGATTGTTAGAAGCAACGCCTTGAGGACAAGGTGTTTTTGGGGGCCGGAGTAATGATACGATCTCAATTAGATATGGTTTTTAAATAAGATTAGGAGGTGACTTGTTTTACAAGAATAGGGTTATTATATATAGATCTTAAGGGCTGTAGTGTTATGATGGATAATGAATATGAAGTATTGATTTGTTAATCAATTGGGGTGGGGTTGTTATCTCATTAATATAAACCATCAGGGTCGGTTTATCCCATCAATATAAACTATTTTCATGTTATGTTCTTTTTATCTCTATATCGAATTGGTTCGTATCAATTCAAACAGTACCAAGGTGTAGCCAACTTAGCTACACCAATACGCTAATTTGAGGTATACAACAACGATACCCAATCCCGCCTCAGCAGGGTATGGGGGAGATGTGAGATGTAGACAGATCATACCCTTTTGGGTAAACCCGCGGGTAAGGAGACTGCTTCCAGATAGACCTCCGGCTAAGAAAAGGGGGGAGGGAAGAAAAGGACACCAATTTTTTTTCCTTATTTTTCTTTTTTATTAATTTTTTTTTTAATTTATATATATAAAATACACACATATATATATAAAGAGAGCATGATAAAGAAAGGCACAAGGCATATGGCAAATAGGCGAAACACACTTAAGCACTAAACATGAAGCAAAAAACACTTAAAGCACTAAACATGCATAAGACAAACGAAAGCAGGAGCAAAACGAGAAGGTCTACAACACAGCATACAGCATAGAGAGCCACAAATCATAGAAATCATCACTAAATGGAGCCAGAGACAGAAAAAAAAAGACCTAAAAGACCTATCAAGGGAAAGCACGGCAAAAGGTCAAGTCAAAAGGCGAACCACGTAAAAGCATAGAAAGGGTCCAAAAACAAACAAAGGACAACGGAATTAGGGAACGCCTAAATCCAGGTAAAACACGCATACCACAACAAGGAGGAAGCAGGACAAACAAAGAGCATACCAAAACAAGCGAAGAGACAAGGCAAGGAAAGAGAGACGGAAATACAGGAGCAGCGGATACAAATACGAAAAGAAGGAACAAATACAACCAAACAAAAATAGCCAGGGCAAACAAAACATATCCAGCCAAAAACAAGCATGTAGGGGCAAAAGAAACACAATGAACAAAACAAGACAAAGCAAAAGCACACAACCAAAGCACAAAGGGAAACAAGCAAATCCTACCTTCTAGTCTAATTCTAGCGCTCCATTCATTTCTATCTAAGGTCATGTCCTCGGTCAGGAGCGGTTGGTTCATGTCTATCCTCCCACCTAAGTTTTGGTCTACCCCTTCTCCTCGATCCGTATACAACCAAAGCTTCAACTCTCCTAAAACTCTCCTAACTCGTGCTGACTGACTGTGTCTTCTCCTGACATGCCCGTACCACCTCAACCGACCTTCCCTCATCTTGTCGATGATGGTCTCAGAGCTCCGCTCTATACACTCCACTCTGGGAATCATGTCAAGCATCGTTTTACCACAAGTCCCCCTTAGCATTCTGCCACTTCCACCCTATTTGCCAGTGATGTAAATATCGCTCGACGGTCGACCACCTTTAAGCGATATATCGGTCTTGGCGGCGATATATCGGTTTCTCGGCGGACACCATAAATCATAAAGGAAATTTTTTTTTTAATAATTTACATATTTTTATTAAATTTATTAGTCTTTTTATATTTTTAGTTATATATTTTATATATATCTATATAACATATACAGTAGAAACTCTATAAAATAATACACTTGGGACCACCAAAATTTATTAATTAAAAGAGTTATTAATTAATCGATAAATTAATAATTATTAATTTATATATTAATTAATATTTTATTAATTTATAGTATACAAATGGTTGGAAGAAAAATTCTCTATATATTAATTAATATTTTATTAATTATTGTATACAATGCATGTATATCAAATGAACGGCCCAATTTGAAAGAAACCTTCAATCTCCCACCTTATTATGTTTCTTGTGTTCAATGTATCACTTTATGGACATTAAAAATATTTTTTATATAAATACAAGATTTCTTTTTAGGCGCATTAAAAAAACGTATAAAAAACTCAAAATTAGAAAAACTCTATTTTACAAAGTTTTATGCACCAACATATCCTGATTTAATGGAATTTTTCAAGAGAACTTTTTAAAAAAAAAATTCTTTTTATCCTTCTCACGAATATTTGTCTTTTTATTTTAACCTTCCTCTATATATATATATATATATATATATATATATAGATATATTGTAGAAATTTATATTATATGTGATTTTGGTTAAGTTTTAGCCAATTATATACTTTATATATAATGTTGAAAATTTTGTAATTAAGTTATATATTGCCTTTCTAAAAAAAATAAAAAATTAAGTTATATATTTGATAAAGATTAACATCAAAATAACATTATTGGGTCAAATTGAATGAATAAATGGCCCATTTATATAACTTAGTTGGGCCAAACGAAACATAAGAAAAACAAATTATGAGAAAGCCCACTAGTAATTAATTTATTATTACTTGACCTACATCTACTCTCTTTCTTTATTTAAGCCGCTTTTTCATCTTTTTCCCTTCTTCATAACAGTCCACCGGAAAACACCACCAAAATCAAATCGTTGACCTCCCTTGACCGAGCACAAACAACATCTCCTTAAATCGAAAATCCGCCGATATGTTGACCACCGTTGACCTTGGCGGCCGATTTGACCGACTTTGACCGATCTTGACCAAGACCAATTTTTCTGACCGATTAGCGGAAAAACGTATCAGCTAACCGCCCATGAGCAATATATCAGTGATATATCGGCCGCCAAGGCCGATATTTACAACACTGCTATTTGCTAGGGCTTTCGTAATAAACACTCTGACCCGTACAACATGGCTGGTCGGATTGCCACTTTATAGAATGCAACAATATCAAATAATAGATGTTGAGGTGATGGATTAAGAAGGTTAACAAGTTTAGGATGCTAAGATTACATCATAATTGGTGTAGCTAAGATATTCACACACACAACACACACATATATATAGCGAGACTTTATTTTCAGCACCATTTTAAGTGCGAGAACTTTCAAAAACATACATGCACGCCTTCGATAATTGTATTTCTGCACATATGTTCTAAAAAGAACAAATATGTTTTAAAAAAACATAGTATTTGTTCTAAGGAATTTGATGAGAAATTGGAAATACAAATTTTTTCTGGTTTTTGTGAAAGAAGATGAAGAGTTCATGATCATACAAAAGAACATGGGTGGATTCTTACGATTATTGACGGCGTGCATGTATTTTCTTGATTTTAAAAGAGGTTCTCGCAGTTTTTGTAACACCCCCATTTTTACATATAGCAGCGGAAGCTAATCTGGGGTATTACTTCAAGGTACAACAGTCATAATC